>SNQJ01S0029622.1:36959-49281 GCA_010110895.2 Picea sitchensis | reverse complement strand
GACTTGAAAGTTGATTTTGAAAACGCCATGTACTTTGATAAAGTATGAGATGCGACAGTTTGATTGCAGGGCAAAAGATTTTGTTGGCATCATTTTCAATCTTATATGATTTTTTTTCAAGATTGATGGTTTTCTTGGCTTGTGTCAAGATGTCGCAGAAAGTCTTTGCAGCCATTGGAGAGCTGATTTTTGTTGACGCCAAAGAGTTCGCAAGAGGGACTTAATTCTCAGTGGGAAGGTTGGCAGTCTTCCAAGCACAAAGACAGCAGTGGGTCAGCAGCAGCCAGAGAGCAGTGGTTGCAGGACATAGCCAGTTGCAGTGCTCGGCATGTCAGAGTATTCAGGTGATTGTCAAAAATATTTTGATATGACTTGAAATCAGACAGTTAAGCTTTTTTGGGTCCAAAAGCCTTTCAGTGGGAAGGTGTGATCAAAATCTGGACCAGGGGACAAAAATTTGCTCAATTTTCAAAGTGCTCAGATTGCGACGAAAACGGTGCTATTGCGTCCGTCTCGTCTTCCTAATTCCGGCGGTATATTTATTTTCACAAACGGAGTCCGTATGGAGGAGATATCGTGATCTGTCCGCCAAGCCAAACAGGTAAAAATTTGGGATGTTGACTGTACCTGTCCGTACAGTCCCTACGACCACGTGGAGGGCCGTACCATCATGATGACATGGCAGTTTGATGATGTGGCACATATTGGTTGGTTGTTTTTCGGCGAATGCTGTGCTGACACGTGTCTTTTTGACGGCGAATGGAATGAGGGCACGTGGCCCAATCCACGGGCGCCACGTGTCCCTTGTTGGTTGGTTCGTTATGGTTGTGTAAAAGTATATGGGCGTCCGCGGGGTTTGACCCCGGGACCTCCTCCCATGCCACACGCCTTCGTACGACCGCCCAACCACTAGGCCACAAGTTGGTTCTTGTTATCAATATGGGCCCATTTATATTTAAATTTGCTATTTTGTAATGTTTGGCGGGGGTCGGGCCGGGGCCTAGCCCCAGCCCGTGGTTTCATTGCATATTATGTAACCGTGGTAATATATATCGCGCGCGGGGTTTGATTTTATATGGTTTTAAAACCCCGGTTGAACACCATTTATATATGACTATTATATATATAATGTGTGCGCGAATATACTTTGCAAATGAACCCGCGGTCATATAATGTGACCACATTACACAGAGTTTGCCATAATGCACGCGGTTTGGTTATAACACACGGTTCTATGCATTGTGTTAACCCATGTGTTTTCTATTATTTAACCAATGGTTTAATTGCGCGTGGTTTCAACAATTGGCACGGTTTTATAACCGTTTGGCTCTTTTCGTTTTGCCCGAGGTTTTATGAGCCATATGCCCGAGTGCTAGGCGGTTGGGGGCTGGAGGCGCCCTAACCATCCTACAGTTTGGATCGTTTTTGGAACCGCGCGTGTGCTGGGTTTTTAACGCGTTTTGGAGCGTGAGCCAGGTTCATGAGCACAAGGGTGCGATTTGTAGAACCAGTTCCAGCAAAGCTTGAAGGAGGAAAATGGAGGAGGTCTAACTTCTTCATCGTTTGGCCGATTGAGGTGCCGTAATAGCCCAGCCAGGGGTTTTTGGACATGATGGATCCATTGGTTCCATTTTCACAGCCATTTGGAGACTTCTTCAGCAATTTTTTCACCATTGAAATTTCAGGAAGCTCCAGGGAGCTCGAAGCCCTCTTTGATGGGGGACATGGTTTGGTGAGCCTATGTCTGTTTTCTATGATTTAAATATCATGTTTGGCTAATTGTTATGCTCTAAACACATTGGGACAAGTTTCAGAGGCTTTTGAGGACTTTTACAGGTGTTTTTTCCAAAGAGAAGCTCAGGGAAGATTATGGCCACATGTAGAAGAGGTTATGCCCAGATGAGCCATGATCCGTTTTCAGAGTTCTATTAGTCGTTTTTGGGGTTTTTATATGTTTTGATCTCAATGGTACAGTTTGTTTTTCCATTGGATTTGAGCAACAACTTGTAAAATAACTTTTGACTAATTAATCCCAGAGAGCCAAGTCCATTATGGAGGCTCAAGGAGATGTAGCCCGTAGGGGGGTGAACTCCTTTATCTTGTTGTGATTGTTCTGAGTTTGATGGTTTGTTTGCTGCAAGTTGAGTTGCTGTGTATTTGTTTAAAATACATATTTAACCATTTAAAAGAACATTTGCTCACACATAACCATTTACAAGAAGAAGCACAAACTTAACACATAAGTTTATATTGCATATTTATACACATGAAGCAAGGTCCTGTAAAGATTATTTTAATGAAGTAGGGGTGCTTGCATAGCATAACAAGTCAGCCTTCTATTTTCAAATCAGATGGTTATGTTGAGGTTGAAGTGATCAACTTGTAAGTTGAAGGTCGAAGTGGTCAACTAGGAAGTCGAAAGGTCATCTGATATGAGGTTGATAGGAGGTCGAGTGGCATCTAGATGAAGACCACCTTGAGGTTGGTTGGGTAGTCGACTAGTAACCGACTAATAGTCGATTGTAACAAAATCCTGAGATTCGTGAGATTGTAGCCAATCATCTTTATGGATCTGTAATTGTTTTTAGGCACCATGATTTAGGGTTTTGCATGTTGTAAATCCGATAAATAAGGTGTGTTGTAATACTTCAGAAGCTAATATTTAGATGTTGTTGTTTAGCAACTTGGTCATGTACATGTAAGTTGAATTAGCTATAGGGTTCTTCTTGTGTAAAGAAAGAGAGTATGATGGTGTTTATGTCTTAGGTGTAGACAAAGGTTAGTCATGTAACTCTTTATTCTATGAAAGGATAAGACAAGAAAAGAGAAATATGCTCAAGGAATGTTTGTTTTCTTGGTTAAGGGTTTCCATGATAAAATATCTATGTACTATGTGTGTTTGTAATTTATTTTTTGTTTAAATTTGTTTTCTCTTTCCTAGTTGGTTTAGTGTGAGTGTTAATTTCTCATCATTTGGTATTAGATCTTCTCTATTTCTCTATACAAGTCATATTAGAGCTTCTTTATTTCTCTATACAAGACCACGTTAAGGTTGGATGGGTAGTCGTCCAGTAACTAATTAATAGTCGATTGTAACAGAATCCTGAGATTCACGGGATTGCAACCAATCATCTTTATGGATCTGTAATTATTTTTAGGCACCATGATTTATGGTTTTGCATGTTGTAAAGATGATAAATAAGGTGTGTTGTAATACTGCATAAGATAATATTTATATGTTGTTGTTTAGAAACTTGGTCATGTAGATGTAAGTTGAATTAGTTATATGGTTCTACTTGTGTAAAACAAGAGAGTATGATGGTGATTATGTCTTAGGTGTAGACCAAGGTTAGTCATGTAACTCTTTATTCAATGAATGGATAAGACAAGAAGAGATAAATATTCCCAAGGAATGTTGGTTTTCCTGGTTAAGGGTTTCTAGAATAAAATCTCTATGTACTATGTGTGTTTGTCATTTATTTTTTGTTTAAATATGTTTTCTCTTTCCTGGTTGGTTTAGTGTGAGTGTTAATTTCTCATCATTTGGTATTATAGCTTCTCTATTTCTCTATACAAGTCATATCGATGGAAATGTTAAGAATATATTGGATTTGAGCTAAACCTAGGTCCAGTGGGAGTTGTAAGTCATTGATCTTTAATTTGTGCTTGAAATATTGGCAAGTAGTTTGAGGATAGAGATTGAAAAATTAAATGGTTAGAATTTTGAGCTTTGGAAGCTTAAAATTGAATATCTTCTTCTAGATCGAGAACAATGGATAATTGTGATTCATGGTAAAATTATGATAGGTATGTCGAAGGAAGAATGGGGTAAAATTATGTCAGGTATATCGAAGGAAGAATGTCTTGCAAATTTGGTATTGTTGAATGTATTAGGAAAAGACACGACAAAGAAACTGTGGGACAAGTTGGGAAGCTTGTACCGGTTGAAATCCCTTGTAAACAAGTTGTTCCCTTAGAAGAAGTTGTATCTTATGAGGATGAGTGATGGGATATCAGTAATAGATCACTTAGCTTCATTCAATATTGTAATAAGTTGGTTATTATCTGTATATTAAAATCACTAAGGAGGAGAAACATATTATCTTGTTGTGTTATTTGCCAAGCTCTTGGGATATCTTAGTCTTGGATATAGGGAGTAATTCAACTTCATTAATTCTTGAAGACGTGGCTGCATCTCTGATGTCAAAAGAAATGATATGGAAGAACACGTAAGGATCAACCAAAAATTCCTTAATTGTGAGAGGTCGATCGATCGAAAAAGATAAAGGAAAATTATCCAGTATAAAGTCTAAGTTGAAGGATAGATCTAAATCCCTTGTTCAGTCAATGAGAAGATGTTGGAAATGCGGTAAATATAAGCATTACAAAAGAGACTTCAAGAAAAAAGTGAAAAAGATCAGTTCAGGATTCAACGAGAAGAACTCAATGGAAAGAAAGACTACTCTATATAAAAGAGGCAATGTGTATCTAGCGTCAACTAGTACACAGTTGGATTATGATGTTTGGTTGATCAACTTAAGTGCATCCTTTCATATGAAACCTCAGAAAGAGTTGTTTTGCGAATATGAGAGATATGAAGGGAGATATGTGTTCATGTGGGATGAATTGAAAACCAAAATTGTTGGACAGGGAAGATTCTGAATGATATTGTAGGATGGGAGGAGTAGAACATTTCCAGGTGTGCTACATATCTTGGGTTTGGAAAGAAACCTGATATATGTCAGCAAAATGAGTGAAGCAGGTGTGCACACTCTATTTCAAAAGGATACGTACAAAATGATTAGGGGTGTGATGGTCTGAATGAAAGGAGTCCAGATTGGAACCCTATACAACTTGTTAAGAAATGTTGAATTGATTGGATGCAACAACATTGTTGTTCCTGAAGTCGACTCGACTTGACTCAATTTGGGCTTAGTCGATACAAAATGACTTGATTGTTCATTGTCAAGTCGAAATAGCCATGGTATTGCACCAAATAATGGGACATATGGGTGGAAAAGGACTTCGAGCTATGCAAAGCAAAGGAATGGTTAAAGGTTTTCAAGATTGTAATTTGGAAGTCGATTTTTGTGAACATTGCATATATGGAAAACAAAATCGGGTTAGATTCCCATCTGGAGCTACAAGGGGAAATGAGATTATGGAATTGATAGGTAGTGACTTGTTTAGGCCTGTACCCGTCCCTTCACTTGGTGGATCCCTATATTATGTTTCCTTCATAATGATTTTTTCAGGAAGACATGGATGTGTTCCTTGAGGAAGAAATAATAGTTTTTTGAGAAATTCAAAGAGTTTAAATATCTTTTGGAAAACCATATAGATAATAAGATCAAGGTGTTGAGAACTGACAATGTAGGTGAATTATGTGGAAACGATTTTGAGCAGTTCTGCTAGAATTGTGGCATAGCACACCAAAATACCACACCATATACCCCCCCCAAAAAATGGAGTTTCTGAAAGAATGGACAAGATGTTCATGGATAAGGAAAGGAACATACTCAGTGGTGTCGATCTAGCACAAGAATTTTGGTTAGATACTATTGGCACTAAAAAATATTTGGTAAATAGGTCTCATTCATCAGTGCTAATCGACTCGACTCTATTAGGATATTTAGACACTCAAGAGTTAGTTAATATATACTTGGTATAATGTGTCGTTAGGTAAAAGTGTGTTTCTTAGTGTGTTTCTTTAGTATGCATTTGTAGTTAGGAAATCCGATCATCACAATATGTTCCCGACATAGAGTGATCTGACGTTTCATATTCTCCTCGATCTTAACAACTACATTGATCTGTGGATTAACACCCGATTGGTCCATGATATATATTTAAATAGCATGGGGGGTCATTTGCTGATGATCGATTGTGAGAAAATATCTTGTAAAATCTCTCTGTAATCTTTTTCTTTTGCATTAATAAACTGCCCCAAGTGGTTGCATTGGCTGGGGCCATGGATGTTTCCCTGTAGGGGTTTTACCACGTCAAAACATGAGTGTGTTTATCTTTGATCTGGTTGTGTGAGTGGTTACTGAAGGTGTTCATCCTCTGTTGGAATACTTGTGTTGTTGAACATGGTATCAGAGCATGTTTGAAGACCCACTCTTGTTGTAGATCGAGATCATGAAACCGAGTTTCTTCATATCCGATTTCTACCATTTCCATACATTTCTAGGCTAAGAGGATTATTCCATTGCATATGAATCACTCATTTCAGTCAAGAATACTTTTTGTTTCACTCAAAAAAGTTTCTATTTTCCCAAGATACAACCATTTCAATCAGATCTGGAGCGAAAAAAATTTCTTGTGTGAAAAGAGTTTTTTATGAACACGCTCTCGAAGGTATTCTTCTTCTTCAACAACAACAACAAAAATAACAATCCTCCTTATAAAATATACAATATGTTTTTCTAGCTCACTTGGTTAAAAAATGCCTTATTAAGTAAGAGGTCTTGAGTTCAAGTCTTTTTTTTGTTACTTTTTTTTGAAAAAGATCATGCATCCATTGTAAAGTGTATTTCACTTCAAGTATAAAAGTGAATCACTATAAGTAGCTTTAATATTTTGTTTTAAAGTTATTTATTTTGCATACAACTTTCTTTTATAAAGTAACTTCTTTGTAAAAGTAATCCCCACTTCTTTTTTATAAAAGTGGGTCACTTCATAAAACAACTTATTTGTAAAAGTGAGGTTACTTGGAGGGGTATCACCACATGGACCAACTTCTACATGTCACGTGACTCTTTGGTTACCATTTATGTTTTTTTTAAAAGGGCATAACTTTCACATCCAAAGTTTGTTTTCAATGTTTTCTTTTTTTTAAACCGCCAAATTTTTTGAGATATTTTCATCTAGATCATCATTTTCAGTTTTTAAATCCATATTATATGCATATCTAATATGAATTATTCTAGTGATATTTTTCTTACCAACACCAACTACTTCCAATGGAAATCCCATATGGAGGATTTATTAAGAAGTTTAGGCATGTACCAGATTACCTTGGGAAAGGAAAATGAACCCACTGATGATGAAAAGAAAATCAAATGGGATGATACGAATGATGAAGCACGTGGACTGATCATAATGTCCATCTATCCTAATTTAAGTTTCCACCTTCAAGAAATTGATGACCTCGATGAAGCTTGGGAAAATGTTATATCCGTGTCTGGTAAACACAATATTATTTGAGCACATTAGTTAGAAAATCATATATTGAATTTAAGTCCAAATTATTTTTCTTGCATTGAAGACTATCTATCTAAGTTTAAAACACTCAGAATTTTATGTGAAGAGTGTAACATAAAGTTGGAGGAAGAACTTTTCATCTATATTATTCTTTCTAAGCTAGATAATGCATATAATGTGTTTGTATCTACCTTATATGCCATGAGAGAAGCTCTAGGGAAATATTATCAAAAACTCACTCTTGAGTTCTTTTGTGATTATTTGATTAGAGAGCAAGATAAACTTGTACAACTTGGAGTGATCATCACTGCATGTGCCTCCACAAAGCCTTAGTATCCCAGTAGAAAAATAAACCAAAGAATCCGAAGAAGAAACATCCTCACCACAACAAAAAGAAAAACAAGGGTCCCAAACCCACTTAGATAGATTCAACTCCTAATGGTGAAAAATGAGAAAAATATAAAAATAAGAAGACTGACAAACATTGCAACTTTTATGGGAAAGATGGTCATGATGAGTCCAAATGTTTCAAGAAGATGGAAGCTTTAGATGCAACGATGCAGAAGCACAACATCAATATTGATTCTACTACTTCTTCTTCTCATGGACATGCACTTCCTACTTCTGGTTTCTCCTTTAGTCCAACTTCTACTTCTTCTTCTGATGAGTGGATTATTGACCATGGAGCATCTTATCATATGTCTAAGGAGAAATCCATATTTTCCACTCTAAATGAATGTAACATCAAAAAAATATTTGTTGGTGATGATATATCTCTTAGTATTGTAGGATTTGGAACAATTCAAGTAGATAATGGTCATTTCAATGATGTATTATGTGTTCCAAGTATTTCTTGTAACCTTATATCAGTATATCAAATCACTCATTCAGGTGAAGGTAAAACCGTAGAGTTTTCACCTCATGAAGTTGTGATCAAGGATCTCAAAGATCCTCAACATGTTCTTGCAAATGGAATTGTTGATAATATTACGAGGTTATACGAGTTTGACAACTTTGTGTCATCATTTTTTCCATTAGTTTTTGTTTCTCATAACAATGACTTGAGAAAACTTTGGCATGAGTGGTTTGGTCACCTAAACTATCGCTCATTGCAACAACTATGTAATCAATAGATGGTGACTGGTCTTCCTTTTGTTTCATGTAGAGATGGTGTTTGTGCTGGTTGTGTTCTCAACAAAAATCATCGAGATAGTTTTGATAAACTACCTTTTGGCATGCCTCAGGTCTTTGCATCTTGTTCAGAGTGATTTGTGTGGTTCACTTTCTTCTCCTTATTTTTTTGGGTGCAAGTATTTCTTAACTTTCATTGATGAATTTTCCATATGTACTTGGGTTTACTTCTTAAAAATTAAGAGTGAAGTTTTTTAAAAGTTTCTGGCCTACACGACCCTTGTATAAAAGCAATCTGGACATCAAATTCAACAATTAAGAACATATAATGGAGGTGAATACGTGAAAAATAATTTTACAAGTTACTACACTACACAAGGCATTCAAATGCAACACACTGTTCCATATACACCACAACAAAATGGTGTTGTTGAGAGAAAGAATCACACATTAAACGAAATGGCTAATTATATGATCCAATCTAAGGGATTAAGTCTAAAGTATTGGGCAGAAGCCATCAACTATGAAAATTACATAGTAAATCTCACTCCCACAAAGGATCTTAAAAATATAACACCGAAAGAAGCATGGACTAAAATTAAACCTGATGTAAGTCACTTTCATGTATCTGGCAGTATAACATGGGCTCACATTCTTGATGAGAAAATGAAAGCATTGTAGCCTAAAAGTGATAAGTGTATATTTGTTGGTTATTTTGAAGACGTTAAAGATTGAAAACTTCTTCAACCACATTGTAATGAAATTATTATTAGAAGAGATGTTAAATTTGATGAAAATATCTTGGCCTATGAGCCTACTTCGACAATTGTGCCTTCTTCAGCCTGCAATCCATCTTCAGAATTTGTTCCTTCTTCTATTCCTATTATGGTTTCTTCTTCAGATAATGACAGTGAGGATGAAATTCGACCTCCTCCTACTCACCTTCCTCTAGATGATTCCATTGAACCTAAACTAGCACCAAGACCACCACTTGCTAGATGGGTTCGTTCAATACGAGAAGCAGTTGGTGATATTTTCGGTGATCCTTTATATCAACATCGGACATGTTCACAGTTCTAGTGAACCTCTTCTCTTTTGGCTCAAGTTTTAGAGACTCATGATCCATAGACATTTGAAAAAGCTTCAGGTCATCCAAATTGGGATACAATAATGAATGAAGAGTATTTTTGTTTAATGGAAAATGATACTTGGGATCTTGTACCTCTTTCGAACGGAAGAAAACTTTTCAGATATAAATGGGTCTACAGAACTAAGTATGCATAATATGGAAGTGTTGAAAGACACAAGTCTCGGTTAGTTGCCAAAGGATTTTCCCAAGTTGAAGGAATTGACTATAATGAAACCTTTTCCCCTGTATCCAAAATGAATTCCATCCTCCTTGTTCTTGTCCTTGTTGCCTCACATAATTGGGAGGTCCATGAGATGGATGTAAAATCCACCTTCTTGCATGGGGATTTGTAAGAAGAAATCTACATGGAACAACCTCCTGGTTATGTCTAGAATGCCTCTAGCCTTTTTTGTCAACTTAATAAATCTCTTTAAGCTCTTAAGAAATCTCCCCGAGCTTGGTATGCCAAAATGGGCAAATCTCTTAGTGACACTGGATTTTTTAGATGTCATTTTTATCCTAATGTCTATACTAAGAAAGTAGGAATCCATCTCATAATCCTTGTTCTTTATGTTGATGACCTTATCTGATCCAGATTTTATGAGCAAAACGAAATGAATAAAAACTATTATCAAAATATGCTTAACACGAAATAACAAATATACAGTAAAATTGGTTTCTATTCAGTAAGGAAATATGCTGAAACTGTAAAATGTAGTAGAAAACAAGTTTGCTAGAATGGTGGCGACTTATCTCTGAGAAGAGATGTGACAATTGCGCTCATTCACCAGAAGATGATTACAATGAGGCTCTCAAGGACTTTTTACAATAAACAGGAATTCCCAAAACCTTAGACATCCAAAAACCTAATCCTAGGAGATGAAGCGCCATAAGTCATGTGGGCCCCGTTTGGGTAAGTTAGTACATCAACTTTCCAGGGTCATAACTTTTGCATACGATATTTGTTTTAGGCACACGATAGCCCATTGGAAAGGTTTATCCGAGGACTACACATGTTTCATGTGGAGATCCCTACACGTAATAATTGTGGCAAGCCCTAAAAATGTTGCTTAGGGCCTCAAAACAACCCCAGAAGTCACGAACCCGAAAACTAGGAAAAAATTGTCGAACTGGAAAACTGCCAAAATGAGCCAGTTGGAATAGGTAGGAGACCACCGATATCCATATAGATCAATCCTTCCCCATTAGGAAGCAATGGTATCCATTGCATTGAGTGCCCCCATTAGATGAGGAAATTTCTGCTGAATTTGGCCCCGAGTGAGCCACTTGCCTTGGTGCAGGCACTGCCCTGCTTTGACAACTCGATAAAGATGGATCCTTTGCTGGTGAGTTCCTGTTGAGGGTAAATATTGTTGTTTAATAAGTGCCCAATCATTAAATTGTCAACTCAAGGAGTTCATAAACTTACGAAGCGCATGCATAGTATATGTGGGATTGAGGCTAACTTAGCCTAATCTAATGTTGAAGCTACAACTGGAATTGAATTGTTAATCTAATGCAGGAAGTTGAAACACATGACTTGGAATTGAATTGCTGAAACACACAACTGTAATGAAATTAACTTGGAAATGGAAAATTGCATCAAAGGAAAACAACATGTGAAGAGAAACAAGAAAACACATGTGAGCTTAGACTAACAATAAAGCAATCTCAGTTACATCACAATAATCAAATGACAAAATAATGAAATCATGAAACTAATCAAAGAAATGACTATGAACAAAATGACTAACTCCTATCATTGATTTCTAATCATTTTCCAATCTAAATCTAATCTCCTTCTAATCCCATAATGACTAATTACTTTCTCATCCTAATGACTATCCCCTCATGAAGAGAGAGCACTCTCTTTTATACATGAGAGCTTTGAAAAGAAGATAATCATCTCATAATTACAGATCCACTTTTCTCTCAATCAATTTTCCATTATTACAAAATATAATCCCTTCAAATCCTCACACATATCTCTCATAAATATTGGATAATATATGCTATCCATTCCCCATGATCTTCTCCTTGAAATAAGATTGAATAATTATCTCCTCAAATATTGAAATGGTGGAGGCAATATTCGAGAAGTCTTTTTGAATTAATCCTTCACATATTCCTACACATTACAAAGCTCGCACATTTTTGAGATATATACGAAAACATGTCGATTTTCTAATATTTAATCATAAATTCTCTTTTAATACTAATATGAATAAAGTGGAAAATAATAAGGTGAAACCCAAATATGTTTATGAAAACAATATAATTAAAGGTTAAATGAGGTGATAAAATGTGAGGAATGGCGAAAGGAAAAGAGGATGAAAATGTGACATTTCTGAGATCCAACATTTCCCCCCAAATGAACTTGTTGCATGTCCTCATGCAAATTTTCATTAAAAAACTTTTTCTTCTCAATTTTGGCTTTGCATGATTATATTTCTTAACAATAAAGAGGATGAAAATTCCCCCTCAACCCAACTGATCTTGTTGCATGTTCTCATGCAACTTTACATGGTTATTCTTTAGGACTTTTGGCTTCTTAATGAAATCATTCCATGATGTGAAATACATGAGTAACAATTGATGTTTCTGATGGTTGGTTCTTGTGTGACAATCATGAATATAACAAATGTTGGTTCTTGTGTTAACAACATTCATTTTGTTTACTTGTTTTCTCGCTGCAATAATATTTTAATCACACATGCATTGGAAATGATAAGCCATCAACGTGCATAAGAAAGCCTTTTCTTCATGTTATGAATCATGCCAAGATAGATCAATAGCTGGAATAAAAGTGCAACAAAGTGTAGTTTGGAAGAGACATGTTGGTCAACAATATATGAG
>SNQJ01S0029622.1:8664-36915 GCA_010110895.2 Picea sitchensis | reverse complement strand
TTAAAGAGTAGAAAACAACATACCTCCACTTACCCAAAAAATAGATGAACTATGCAATAGGGATGTAGCTACTGCTAGATCAGGAAAAATGTGACTGTTGTTGTCACTACGAGTGGATCATGGAATTTGAAGTGAAGGAATCTGAACTTATGATTGGTTGTATGAATCAAAAGAAGAAGTATAAAAGTGGAACTGTGGTACTCTCATATTGTTGGAAAAATACTGTTGCAACTGCTAATGGAGTCATGAAAAAGTTTATAGTATTCACCCGCTACTAAACCCGTTCGTACAATTCTAGTCATGTGGATGAATGTGTCGATGTCGAGCATGAAAATAATTCATTGGATTATTGATCATTGGTGAATGTCGTTAACCAATGCAAGGCCAACTCATCATTAATGTCAATGAGTGCCAAGATACCTAAGTACATCTTGCGAAGTGCAAATAGATGTGTTGATTTCAATCCACTTGCAATATCTAACGAGCAAGGGACATTGATGGATTCCCATGATTGTTAGCGAGAGAAATTTCCATTAAGGAATGAGAGTCTCAAGGTACTCATAAGGACTCTAGTCTCTATCCCAAATAATGTGCTAAGGTTAATGGGGAAAGACTTATTGAGAGGTGGGCCTTAAGGGATCCCACATCAGTCAATGTGAGTTCGTACAAAATGATTGGTAGGACTGTAGATGAAAAGATCTCAGTAGCAACAGGTTTGTATGGTAAGGAAAACAAGGCAATGTAGTCATGGAAAGGAACTGAATGGTTTTATTCCTAAGGCAAAATGAACTCCAAAATAATAAAGAGATGTATGCGACTTAGAAAGATAGGCGTGTGTGAAGTCATGACGGATAAGGAAATGAAATAGTGGACTTCAGTACATGGTCGATGAAAAAATATTGGAAGGGGAATGGTAAGTGATCATGTCATGGCATAATTGATTTCTTGAAAGATAGATGTGTAGTGGAAAATGTCATGACATGTGCGATGAAAAATTTAGCTCCTTCAAGATTTTAATGAAGAATGTTTTTTCTGAAAAGTTTGGTGATTCTCAAAAATCACTTCGGAATGAGATTGGATCATCTTCGAACCTATAAAGGCTTAGTACTAATCCTGCATGAAAATTGTGAGAGCTTCGAAAAATATAAAATGCAGGAATGAGTATGAATGTGAGCAAATCAAATTTCAAAAAGTATGTTTTACTTGTTTCCCTTTGCATGCAAGTTCTGTCGTCGATTGTTGTTGAAGTGACTAAATAAACCAAGTTAGCATAAATGTAAAAGCATTATTTTGATATCATTTTCAAGAATGATTGAAATCCATTTGCAATTTGTATTATTATTATTATTATTAAGTTTTGATTTTTTTTTGTGTGATGACTCACCATTATATTATTTCATTAAAATAAATATTTACAATTTTTCACTGCAAATTTATCATTTCAAAATACATTTGGATAACTCCCCCTTTTGTAGCAATGGATAAGCTTTTTTCATTCTTTTAATCTAAACTTATCTATAAACAAATTCATCTATCCATAGTAAATACAAAATTTCAATCCATAATAAAGTTCAAAAAATTTATAAATATATGAAATTCAAAATATATGGTCGTACAATAATAAAATTCTCATGCCCATAGTTAAATATTTCCACACGTTCAGTAAATAAATCTCGTCTATCACCAAAATTGCAACATAAACCATCCACATCAGCATTACCCCAACATAAAGGTGTGTCTTTGAAGTTGGCGCAATCACTGTTTTTGTTGCACGTAAAATTAGGTGTATCAAGGCAATTAAATTTTACAGTAGTCACTTTTTTTCTGGCCTCTACGACCACCGAAGGATCTTGGACTGCAAACATGATGACAATTATTGTGATCAATGCCATAAACACTTCCAAGCTTCTCGCTCCCGCCATTAAGAGATTATAATTTCTCTCGACTTCTCACTCCATAACTTCCCCATGGAATCAAATAAGGCCTTCATATGAGTTGCCATTGCACCAAACCTAGTGGGAAACACAAACAATAGCCCATCTGCGACAATCATCTCTTCAACAGTTATGACAGGAATGGAATCATCCTTGGGATATTCCTTGTGAGAGGGGATCTAATATCAAGGTGGATGCTGGAAATCTCAGCGACATAACCCAAGACTTCAAACACGAAGTGGAGATAGCCAATGCCACACTCGGGTACTTGGAGAAAAATTGCAAATTGCCATATGGGTAGGCCATAACCATCAATGATGGAAAATTTCAATGTGAAGAAGTCTTGTTCCAGAGTTCTATCATCAATAAGGAAGAACCCAAAAATCACCTAGACTGTACATGTTAGCATCGATGCTCCCTTGAAAGGCACTTGAAAAAAAATAAAAATGTGAAAGCAGGAGATATGGAGTTTTCAAAGGGCATGTCTATCTGGATTCGAGTGCTATCCATCCATCGAAACAAGGAAAAATATTCCAACTAGTTCAATCCACAATGGTTTGTCGAGGGCATGCGATTTTAGGAGTGATGCATGCCTAGCCCACCCATATATGTTTTGTTCAAAGCCTAGGTGAATTTGGCTGACTTAGCTGCTCCATTGGGAACATTAGATTAAAAATTGTTGGCAGTCAGATTGAGCTCATCCCAAGCCTCAATCCATGTTACCATGACATCTGCTAGCTTCTGGAAATATAGATCTACTTTCCCAAGACTTTCCTTTACTTGCTTTGACAATTCAATATAGCATTGTTGCACGGAGGCACCCACATTCTCTAATATTTAGTACAAATTTCTAGAAGTTACCAAAGGACAAGGATGTAGAGACACAAGATTTTATGATCATAACGATTATTTTTTGAAGGACTCAAGTGGGTAAGGAATAGTTGCACCGTTAGGTTCATAAGAGATGGTTTCCAAGTCACAAAGAACGGAGATGATTTGGAAATCGATCTCCTTCCATATTCAACAAACTGACCAAGATTTCAGGCTATTTTTCTTGCGCATTTGAGTGGAGTTGCAACAAACTTACCCAAATAACCTATTTGCAGGCCCTCAAGAAAAAAAATGGTTGACTTATTTTTCTTGTTGCATTTATTTCTCACAAAAGACTTCTTTGTTGGTCAAACTCTCCCTATAGTTATCAACAAGATAAATGAGTCGACCACCATTTTCAAATCTAAATTTTGTTTAACCCTAGAATTGTGATGCATGTTTACATTCTTGAAGTTTAATGTTTGTGATGTTTGTAAATCAATATTGTTTTAGCATCGGTGACTGCAATGCAATGCTTGCCAATTTTGATAGAGACCAAATGCTCCACAATGTTCTGATCCATATTTGCTTATTGTTTCAATGTGCAGGGTTAGTTTCCAGGCTACAGGATGAGGGCGAAGGATGGCATTGTTGCCACTCAACTAGAAATTCTGACCACCAATTCAGCTTGCAAAATAAGTTACTATAGGTCAACCCCCTAGACATTTGCAATTGGCACATTACCATGCATTCTATTCTAAACAACTTTAACTGCAACCATCCTTGTTGCATTAGCCGCTCTGTTAGCATAAAAAATATCTTTATTTACTCTTTCATCAACTTGAGGAGTTTCAAATGCCTTTTATGTTGCTCTTGATTCCTATGCTGCATTCAATACTTTTGAATGGTTCACAACTATGGGGGATCTTGGCTGAGAATTTTGTGTACTAGGAGTCTCTGAAACACCATTTGTAATGATGACCATTGGAAAAATGGTAAACACCAAACCGATGCATTTTTTTCTGAAAAATACTCTCCAACATAGGTATCACCATTTTGGAAGTGGTAGTATCTGAGGCCATACTTGACACCCCACTTAAACTCCCCAACATACCTACTATCATCTTCACAAGCGTGGACATCGTAGCCATGGCTCTGCACATTAGACCACTCCCCTGTATAGAAATCTCCAGTGTAAAACCTGTAAACCCCATAACCATGCCTAAGGCCTTTCCTATACTGCCCCCTGTAGTGACTTCCAGGCCGAAAGTTAAAAACGAGAGATGCAACAAGCATGATACAGTNATATATATTAAATTTGTTTTATTGTATTATTCCTAAATTTAAATAAAAATTAAAATTAAAGCAATTCTAATTCTAATGAAGTTAAAGAAAAGAAATTTGTTAGAAAATGGATATCTCAAAAATTAAAACATCACGTTAGAAACATCTTACTCTCTGATCCTCAAGATCTCACGAAGCGCGGAGGAGAGCATACTTATTCTAAAACAAAAACAAAAATTGAAAATAACATTGTTTTATTCATCTTTCCTGCCTACTCTACACTAATTGAAAGTTATAAATTATTTATGTGTAGTCAAATATCCAATGTAACCATTCACACAAGAATAATAAGAATATATTCACTGTCAATTTTGCGAAATGAAATCTAGAACATACAAAAATAATAAAATTTAATTGTTGTAACTAGGAATTAACTAAATAAAAACAAAAACTTTGATCTAACCTAATTCTTACTTGGAACCATTGTTCAATAAGGTTTTCGTAGGTGTGATTTCCCTCCTTCATATCATGTTGTGACTCCTCTTCGTCTTCTTCGATCTCCTACTCTAATAATTGTTCTCTGTCAGATGTGTAGGATTCTTGGAATGTTGATTCTTCGTTTGCCTCTGGAGGAGTAATTAAGATTTTGGCTGCTGTCAAGATCTCATCTTCCAGGGAAGAGGAGATCCCAACTTTTGCTAGGATTTGAGTGAGTTGTTCCAAGCTTAAACTCATTGTTAAACAATCTTGTAGAAAAAGCGATTCTTACAGCACCAAAAACTGAAATCTAAATGAAAAAATTAAATAAAAGAACTTTTGTTGAAACAAATGAAAAACACTCTTGCTGAAATAGAAAACAATTACTCTTCACAATTGCGGAAATCAAACACATTTTGCGGAAAATTAAACACTCTTTGCAAAAAAAAAAAAACACTTGCATGAAAGGAACAATCAAGGATTTGGATAAAACTCATTATAGTGGCCATGCAGGTTCTTACCTCTCGCCTTACAATTTATCCTCCCCTAAGTTGTGTAATTTAAAAGACAACCTAGCTACCTATACCTCAATCCCTTTAGCACCTCCCCAACAATGGCGCCAAAATGTTGAGGGTAAATATTGTTGTTGAATAAGTGAACAATCATTAAATTGTCAACCTGAGGAGTTTGTAAATTTACGAAGCACGTGCACAGTATATGCAGGATTGAGGCTAACTTAACCTAATATAATGTTTAAGCTACAACTGGAATTGAATTGTTAATCTAATGTGGGAAGCCAAAACACACGACTTGGAATTGAATTGTTGAAACACATGACTGAAATGAAATTGCGTAAATGAAATTAACTTGGAAATGGAAAATTGCATCAAAGGAAAACAATATGTGAAGAGAAACAAGACAACACATGTGAGCTTACACTAACAATAAAGAAATGTCAATTACATCACAATAATCAAATGACAAAATAATGAAATCATGAAACTAATCAAAGAAATGACTATGAACCAAATGACTAACTCCTATCATTGATTTCTAATAATTTTATAATCTAAATCTATTCTCCTTCTAATCCCATAATGACTAATTACTTTCTCATCCTAATGACTACCCCCTCATGAAGAGAGAGCACTCTCTTTTATACATGAGAGATTTGAAAAGAAGATAAGCATATCATAATTACAGATCCACTTTTCTCTCAACCAATTTCTCATTATTACAAAATATTATCCCTTCAAATTCTCACACATATCTCTCATAAATATTGGATAAGATATGTTATCCATTCCCCATGATCTTCTCCTTGAAATAAGATTGATTAATTATCTCCTCAAATCTTGAAATAGTGGAGGCAATATTAGAGAAGTCTTTTTGAATTAATCCTTCACATATTTCTACACATTACAAAGCTCACACATTTTTGAGATATATATGAAAACATGTCGATTTTCTAATATTTAATCATAAATTCTCTTTTAATACTAAAATGAATAAAGTGGAAAATAATAAGGTGAAACCCAAATGTATTTATTAAAATAGTATAATGAAAGGCTAAATCAGGTGATAAAATGTGAGGAATGGTGAAAGGAAAAGATGATGAAAATGCGACATTTCTGAGACCCAACAGTGCCCTGACCTATTTGTCCACAATTTGATCACTAGATGCATATTGTATGCAGTCAGGATTGAGATCTATTGGTGTCAGTTGTTCTTCTATCTCTGAGGTGTCCAATAATGGTGGGAAATAAGGTCAAAGGAGATCCATGTTGAACACTAGGTGCAGGCCAAGGAAAGGAGGAATGTTGAGCTCAAAATCATTATCACCCAAAACCTTGGTGATGTTGTATGACCCATAAAAGAGTGGGCAAAGTTTCTAATGGGGTCTAGTAAGGCGTTCTTTCTACAAATGAAACCAAACTTTTTTTCCCACCTGAAACTTATGTGGCATCCGGTGTTGATCATGGAGCTACTTGTACTTGTCATTGGACTTATGTAGGATGTATTGAACCTATTGGAAGATGTGTTGGATCTTCTCAATGTACTGGGTGGATTTTTCAACTTTAGTTGCAACAGGAGATGAGTCAACCAAGGTGACCGCAAGGTGTAGTGCAACATCTATGGGACCCAATGGTTGGAATCCCAACCCCACCTGAAAGGGGTTGTGGTGAGTTGAGCTATTAAAGGCTTGGTTGTAGCTATGTTGGACATAGGGAAGACTCTCATCCCATGTGCAAGGGTTCTTGGAATTATACATGCATAAGATATGCATGATCATTCAATTTATGACCTCGATTTGGCCATTTTTCTGGGGGTGGAAGGTCGTGGATTTGTTGAGCTTGTTATCTAGTGGTGACTAGAGGCTTAATGAGAATGTGTTGACAAATCGATTGTCTCGATCTGAGATAAAGGTTTGTGGGATTCCAAAATGTACCTAGACTCATTCAAAGAAGAGATTTGCAGTGGCCTTTGTTGTGATGCTCTTCTTGTAGGCGACTAGAATTGCCATCTTAGAAAAGTGATCAACAACAAAAAAAACACAGTCATTTCCTTGCTTGGTGGACGAGAGGCTTGACATGTAGTCCATGGAGATGGATTCACATGGCTTGTCAGGAGTAGGAAGAGGGGTGTACATACCCTCTTTATTAGTGGTTGGTTTGGAAATAGCGCAGGCAGTGTAAGACTTGATATACTTGACGACTTCCTGTCGAAGTTTCGGCCAATAGAAATGTTTCTGCGGCATTTCCACTATCTTTTCATCGCCGAAGTGTCCTGTCACCTGACTGTAATGCGATTCCTAGATCATCTTTGCTCACTCTCTTGATGGAACACAGATATGGCCTAAACGACACAACAACCGATCCTGAAGATGGAAATTACCAACAACTGTGTTTGCACCCAACATTTGGTAGGTGGTGGCGAAGTCTGGGTCTGTCTCATAGAGTTGGGGCCATCCAGAGGTCTCATGGCCGTAAGTGTCTAGCATCGTGGTGAGTGCCACAATTGGAGGTATGCTTAGGAAGTCAATGATGCAGTTGGTGCTTCCTATTTTATACTTGATGTTGAGGTGGAATTGTTGCAAGTATGTGGACTACTTCTTATGGCAGTGATTCTTCAATTTTTCTTGTGTCTACATGAACTGCAGTGGCTTATGATCAGTGTGGATGATTGTATCCTTCCCAAGAATGTACTGTCTCCATTGGCGATAGGATTTCAAAATGGAGTACATTTGTTTGTCGTAAGTAGGGTACTTACAAACAACATATGATAGTGTCTCACTATGATAGTCCGTGGGGTGGTCGTGCTGAGTGAAAATGGCACCCACAACATAGTTTGAAGCATCTTTCTCGATCGCAAAGGGATGTTGTAGGTCCGATTATGAAAGTATTGGGGCTGAGCACAAGCACTGCTTCAAATCATCGAACGCTTGTTGTTGGGACCGGACCCACACAAATGTTTCCTTACCACCACCCCTCGTTACTTGGTTGAGGGCCCATGCAATATGAGAGAATCACAAAACGAACCTACGGTAGAAATTGGGAAGGCCCAAGAATCTCTGAAGCTAAGTGAGTGTGGTTGGGGATGGCCAGTCACGGATGACTTGGACCTTGGTTGGATCCACATGTACACCATGTTGATCAACGATGTAGCCTAGGTAATGGACCATGTCCATGCTGAAGGAGCATTTTTCCAAGTTGGTTTATAGCTTTTGCTACTGCAAGGTGTGCAGAACTTGTTGAATATGCTGCAAGTGTTCTACCCAAGTCTTGCAGTAAATGAGAATGTAATCCAGATACACCACTACAAAAGTATTGTTGAATAGTCGTAGGATATCGTCCATCATCCTCATGAAAGTGGATGGAGCATTTGTCAAGCCAAAGGGCATGGCCAACCATTCAAAAAGACATTCCTTTGACTTGAAGGTGCTCTTCCATACATTTGTATGTTCTATTGAGACCTGGTGGTATCTAGACTTCATATCAATGTTACTGAAGTATTTGGCCCCCATGAGCTGATCAAGGAGGTCGTCAATTCGGGGAATCGGGTATCAGTTTCTAAATGTGATTTTATTCAGGGCTTGGTAATCAATGTAGAGTCTCCAGGTTCCATCTTTCTTCTGTACCAACACAACTGGGCTCCTGCAAGGTGATGAGTTGGGACGGATGTACCCCTCCTGAATTAGTTCTTGGATCTACCGCTTGATATCCTCATTCTCTAACAGAGAGCGACGGTAGATTGGCCCATTGGGAAGCATTTCATTGGGGGTTAGATCGATGGGGTGCTTGACTTGACAGTGCAGAGGTACCATGGTAGGTGAGGAGAAGATATATGAGTATGGTTCCATGACCTTATCCACTTGTTTCTACTATGTGGAGAGGTCGGCCGCGGAGACCCTTGATGTGGCTACGATATTTCCCTCATTCTCAGAGTGAATCACAAAGAATAAAAAATTCCCTATCCGAGAGATGACCTTCTTGCATTGCTTGATAGAGATCAAGGAAATAACACTAGGTGGGTCTGCCTCCAATATCTTGTACAATTTCTTGTTCAAAGTACTAAAAAAAATACGAGGCCTAGACTCATATACAACATGGTGTTTCCATAAATATGGTTGGACCAAAAGAACATTACAAACTTTGAGAGGGGAAACATTACAAAATACCTCATCTTTGAAGGGCTTGATCCCATATGACAGGCGACATTGTTGGTTGACGCGGATGTCGCTTCCTTGGCAGAGCCATCTGATGGTGTAGGTTCGTGTGTTCGACGTTGTCAATAGGGTGAGTCGCTTGACAACCTCTTATGATATTAGGTTCTTTTGGTTACTTCTATCAACTATGAATTACAACAGGGTACCCTTCACCCACATCTGTGAATGAAAAAGGCACTCGCCTTTCTCTAGCTTGTCTGGTTCACCGGGCCGGAGCTTGGTGGTAAAAACAGTAGCACTGGGTTTTCATCAATGATCTGTCTCTCCATTTCTAGTTTTGACTCAGAGCCAAAACCCGCATCTGATTTAGAGGCTTTCATCTGAGCCACCAATGACTACTTTAAGCAACAATCATCAGTGTTATGCCAGGGGCTCTTATGAATGTCGCACCACTTCTTGGTATATTTATTTGTCTTTCCGGTGTCCTTATTTTCTTGTAGCCTATATTGTTTGTCCTGAGGTGGTGAGTCTTTGCTCTGTCCTTTTTTCTATGGGTTTGGGCAATCCTTTCCTAGATTTTGCTGTGAGGGGTTCCCAAGCCCAAATTGCCGCATCTTTTTTGTGAGCTTCTGCTCTATTTTGATGGCATATCTGTAGGCCGCGCCTAAGGATGAGATGTACAGAAACTCCATTTCAGCCTAGATGTATCTATGCAAACTTCCGCAGTGTGGTCCATTTTGTATACAGGTCATCATAACTTCCAACAGGGTAGTATTGTTCCTTAATAACATCCCTAAAGGACTCCTAGGTGACTGTGACTGTAAATAATGAGGGTTCCTTTGTTTCCTTATGCTCACATAATTTTTCCCACCAATCTTTGACATGGGGAACGTATTTGAGGAGTGAAAAAGTAATATTTTCTCTATTTGAGAAATTATGGACAAAGAAATACCCTTCTAACATATTCAACCATTTGTCTACAACGTATTTGTCTATCTGACCTTCAAATATAGGAATATCGAAGTTGATGTGTACCTTGAAGGGGGCGGTGCCTCCGTTTGATGAAGATGTGTTGCCTGTTGGTAGTCGTCGAAGGATTTGCGCAAAAATATCCATCATCTCATTCCTCTATTGCGTGAGGGATTCCTCGAGAAATATTTTGAAGGGATCTCCTATCCCATCGTATTTATTTTCTCCTTCCAAGAGAGGTCACTTGGGCATGTGAGAGATTTTGTCCTCAAGAGAAACAAGCTCAAGACCCAATGCTTTGTATCCTGACCTCGTTGGGGGCACACATTAAGAACAACAAGGAGCATACCTCTTTGATAATACTGATCCAGATTTTATGAGAAGAAAAACTGAATACAGATTATTATCAAAATATGTTTAACACAGACTAACATATATATAGTAAAACTGGTTTCTATTCAATAAGGAAATAAGTTGAAACTGTAAAATGCGGTGGAAAACAAGCTTGCTAGAATGGTGGCGTCTTATCTATGAGAAGAGATGTGACAGCTATGTTCATTCGCTAAAAGATGATTACAATGAGGCTCTCAAGGAATTTTTACAATAACAGGAATTTCAAAAACCCTAGACAACCGAAAACCTAACCCTAGGAGATGAAGCGCCAAAATTCATGTGGGCCCCATTTGGGTAAGTTAGTACATCAACTTCCCAGGGTCGTAACTTTTGCATACGATCTCTGTGTTAGGTGCACGATATCCCATTGGAAAGGTCTATATGAGGACTACACATGTTTGTTGTTGCAATCACTACACTTATTGATTGTGGTGAGCCCTAAAAATGTTGTTTAGGGCCTCAAAACGGCCTCAGAAGTCAAGGACCCGAAAACTAGGAAAAAACAGTCGAACTGGAAAACTACCAAAATTAGCTAGTTGGAATAGGTGGGAGGCCACCAAAATCCATTTGGATCATTATCCTTACTCGTGGTGACTCAAAATTTTTAAACCATGTGAAAACCAACCTTAAGAAGAAATTTAAAATGACAGACTTAGGTTTTTTGCACTATTTCCTTGGCCTCCAAGTTTTGTAAACCATTGAAGGATTTTTCTTTCCTAGTTTATGTATTCTTGTGACCTTCTTCTTCACTTCTACATGGAATATTTTAAAGCATCCCCTTCTCCCTTCGAGTTTGGAATCAAACTTACTACCACCTGTACATCTCCTGAAGTTGATGCCACTTTGTACCATCAGTTAGTTGGTAGCCTCTTATACGTGACTCATACCCGTCTTGATATTTCCTTTGTTGTTGGTCTTATTTGTCGGTATATGAAAACACCCCATGAAATCCATTGGAAAGAAACTAAAAGGATACTTCACTATGTCTAGGGTACATTTCAGTTCAGGATACATTATAGTTCAGGGGGGGAATCCTTTATTGGTTGGTTTCACTGATTTAGATTGGGCCGGTGATCCTAATGATCGGAAGTCTACTACAGGTTATGTTTCCAGCCTTGGTTCAGGACCTGCCACTTGGGATTGTAAGAAACAATAGGCTATTGCAATTTCTTGAACAAAAGTAGAGTATCGAGTAATGGTAAATGAAATTCAAGAAGCCTTGTGGCTTTGACAGATCCTTTCAGAGTTTGGATTCTAGCAGCAACATCCAACTAGTCTTTGGTGTGAAAATCAAAGTGCCATCAAGCTTTCCAAATACCCAATTCAACATCAGTGAAACAAACACATCAAGCTACACATGCACTTCATCAGAAATCTCATTCATGATCGAGTTATTGAAGTGCTCTTTTTCCTACAAAAGATCAAGTTGCAGACATTTTCACAAAGTCTCTTATAGAAGCGAAGTTTTCCAAAATTTGATCTATGTTAGGAGTTCAGGAAGTTGTCATCAAGGGGGGATAGGTGTTAATGCCTCCTTGCTTCTCCTATTGTGTGACTTTTGAAAATCCTTCAATCATATCCTAAGTTGTTCTTATGGGTGATGTTAGGATATTTATACACTTAGGAGTTAGTAAAGATCTACTTGGTCTAATGTGTCATTAGGTAAAAGTCTGTTTCTTAGTGTGTTTCTCTAGTATGCATTAGTATCCATTTGTAACAGTCACAATATGTTCCCTATATAGAGTGATCTGAAAATTCATATTCTCCCCGATCTTAACTAATACATCAATATGTGGTTTAACACTCATTTGGTCCATGATCTCTATTTAAAGAGCATGGAGGGTCATTTTCCGATAATCTATCGTGAGAAAATCTCTTGTAAAATCTATTTGTAATATTTTTCTTTTGCATTAATAAACTGATCCAAATGGCCACATTGGTTGGGGCCATGGATGTTTCCCCATAGGGGTTTTACCATGTCAGAACATCAGTGTGTTGATATTTGATCTGGTTGTGTGAGTGGTTATTGAAGGTGTTTGTCCTCTATTGGTATACCCATATTGTCAAACAAACTCCACATGAGGTATGGTTTGGTAAGAAATATTCCCTCTCAGATCTCAAATTTTTTGGTTGTGATGCATTTGTGCATTCTCCCAAAGAAAGGAGGAACACTCTCGACAATAAATAAGTCAAGTGTATTTTCATCGACTACAAGGATGGAATGAAATGATATAATCTATGGGATCCAGTGTTAATAAATACGATGTATAGTCGAGATGTGATATGGAATTCGAAGGAACTTGTAGGATTGAATGTAGTGTATATAGGGGGAATAATATGAGATACCTAGGGAGGTACCCAAGGGGAATAATAGTAGATAAGTATTGTTATGTATAAAGGCCACTTTTAATGAATAAGGCCTAGTGTGAATTCAATAATGTAAGAGGACTTACTGGAAGGTTTAGCTTCTAGAAGGTTCCTTCTCTAGAATGTTATTAGGTGGCATTATATAAGGGAGGGATGAAAAATGTAATGAGGAGAGTGAAGTATATTGTTATTGTAACAATAAAGTATTTCTTGAGGAGTGCATTCCTTCCATAAGGAATAACATATGGTGTTACCCTACCTCAAGGGTTTTATCTATTTCTTGTGTTGAGAATTTTATGTGGTTGATTTGAGTTATATTTATGAATTTATATTTTTACATTTATCGTGGAACATAACAAGTGGTATCAAAGTTCTTTCTTCGGACAAAGAAGAAGAAGGTTTCGGGTTCTTTTTGCAGATGTTTTCTATGGAAAAAGGGGGTGACACACTTCAAAATCAATTACAAAACTTTTTGAGTAGAATTTGCAGAAACAAATTGGATATTTGAATTCCTCTCAAAAAAATACCCATTTTTAAAAACAAAATTAGTTGAAATGAAGTATGGGAAGTGAAGTTATCAACATTTTAAAATAAACAATTTTTCATGGTTTTTCCGGAAAAGCCGCACAATTTGCAAAGTAATTATTTTTATAAAACCCTAGTTTTTGGTTGAAGATTTATTCCAAGCAAGATTTATTTTAATGGAAAATATGATGGTCCTAGTATTGAATAATATATAAAGTCCCTCAAGTTAGTATGGAAAGAGAAGTGGAAATTTATATACATTGTGAGTTCCAAGCAGATGCTCACGTATGGTGATGATCATTTGACTATTTTGAGTGGATGTCACTTTCTGAGGAAACACTTGAAAACATACATTTAGACCAATGGTCTCATGCCAAGAGTAAATATAAAGAAAAAACCAAGGGTTTATTTTCATGTGGTGACTCTATATTACATGTTCATGGATGCATTCAACAAGAGAGGGTTATTGTTTCTATTAACCGTAGTTGCATGCATAATTTTATCAATTTGAATTTGGATAAAAGGTTGAAAGTAATTGGAAAGAATATTCAAAGAACACAAGTTAAGGGTAACAATATTCTAGTCTGCAAATATTTTAAGATCACCATGGATAAATATGTATTGCATTTTTTATTTTTGTTCCATAGATATGAATGATGTGGATGTTATTATTGGATATCCTTGGAAGGCCACAATTAGTACAATGAGTATTAATGTGGAAAAGAAGTTTGTGAAACTTTCGTACAAGAAAAAGAAAATTACATTGTAGGATGTCTCTCTTATTAAGAAAGAAGGGCCCATGGGAGAAAGCAAGGAAGTTCTTGCAAAATCCAAACTTGAATCAAAAGAAGAGGCTATAGAAGACATTGTAGAAAAGCACCATGAAGGGCATAAAAAAAAAAAGCTAAGGAAACACATGTTCAAAAGTCCAAGCAATCATAACCGATAGATAAGGTTGATTTATATCACCATCCACACCATATAGAGAAATAAAATTCCTCCAGGCAGGGGCATGAACATCAACACACTGATTATGGACTAGCATGGCAACAAAAAGGAAACCAATCAAGAGGTGTGGGGATAAATACTAGCATTGCAGGACAATATCGAGATAGAGAAACAATCCTATGGCACCAAAGGCATGATAAGGATCAAGATCAGGGTGTCACAATAGCATTTGGACATCATGTTAATCTTCCATTAGTATGGATGGATTCATGTACTTGGTACAATTTGGCTACATTTCTTAGCCAGCCATATTGTATGGTTTCTTCCCAACAAAACATGTGAAGGGGAATGAAATGTAGGGTAGCTAGGGAGGGGGAGAAGGGCCCATAGTGATAATAGTGGAGGTAATTCAATGTAAGGTGGACTAGGACAACTATATTATTAAATAAGGCCTAGTATGGTAGTTAGATATATTAGTGTGAACATAATAAATGTGAGAAGGATTTCTATAAGGTTCCTTCTCTAGAATGTTCTTAAGTGGTATTATATAAGGAAGGGATGAACAATGTAATGAGGAGAGTGAAGTATATTTTTATTGTTACAAGCAAGTATTTCGTGAGGAGTGCATTCCTTCCATAAGGAATAATATATGGTGTTTACCCTACCTCAAGGGTTTTATCTATTTCTTGTGTTGAGTATTGTATGTGGATGATTTGATTTATATTTATGAATTTATATTTTTATATGTATTGTGGAACATAACACTGACGAAGCTCAAAGAGAGAAACAACCAAAGAAACTAGTGGTTGAGCTAAAGAACGATGAATTCAATTCAAACGAGTTGACTGAGTTAGATGAAGAGGTGGAATAGTTGTCTTCTATTATAAGGAGGTATGAATGAGTAAGAAAACCCGCTGGAAGGTATAGTCCACCTTATTTTCGTTCTACATTTGTATTATTTGTCACTGACTATGAGATCAAGTTGGTTAGGGAGGCATTTGACTTGATAGAGAGTAAAATCTGGAAGGACACCATGTTTGAAGAAATGTAATCCTTGCACAAAAATGAGACATGGTATTTGGTCAAATTATTTGATGGAAGAAAACCCATCGGTAGCAGGTGGGTATTCAAGAATAAGTTGAACACAACAAGTCAAGTCAATAATATCAAAGCTTGACTGATAGCGAAAGGGTATTCCCAAGTCGAAGGAGTCGACTTTCATGATATTTTTTCCCCTGTTGAAAAATTAACTTTCGTTACAGTACTAATGTATCTGACTATAAAATTTGGTCTTGATATAGAGAAAATGGATGTGAATACAATGTTCCTACACGAGGAACAAAATCATGCTGAGATGCGCATCAGAAATCTTTCTCTATCCATATTTGAATAGGGATGTGATATATTGATGATGGTTCATCCTTGCTCCAAGCAAGGATTTCATAATGCAACCCTTTCATCTTGTAAGATTGATCCATACACTTCAAAAAATTACCATCTTGACTTTCATGTGAAATGCCACTCCCCAAGGCTTGGGAAAAAATCATAAGAAATCTAAATAATACCTCATGGTCACCCAAGAAGGAATCAGATGAAAAATGGGACACAAGTGAATCTCATATATAAATCTTTTAAATCTATGGTGATGTGTCCCAAAGTGTATAACCATTTTTCATCGATAGCTACATCACAACCACCCATTTCAATAGAACACATGTGAGATTTGAGATGATATTCTCCTATTTGAAACTTCACATTTTCATATCAACCTCCACATTTCATCATACCACCATTGGCTATAAAAATTTGAAAATTATGTATCGCATGGAAAAAACAGTGGGTTTCTTTGGCTACTCTCCTATGAATAACATTGTATATGTTTCCACTATCAATAAAACAAATCACCTTGTGGTTATTTATGTAACCAAATAAATTCAGATTTTGGGGTGGATAAAATTTAGATAAAGCATGGAGAGAAATTTGGGATTCCTCACAAGGATCTTTTAAGGTTGTTTCTTCTTGAGGATGAGTGGTTGTTTCTTCAAAATCTGACCTAGGGGTGTCTTTTGGATGGCCTTGGGACATTTATCTATTTGAAATGATTTATTATCTTTACATTTGTGCCATTTGAAATACCGCTCATCACAATTAAAATAGAGTTTGAGGTGTTGGCATTTTTCCATCACTTCTGGTGACAACTTTTTGTTCTCAAGGGTTGAGAGGTGGAGGAGTTAGTGGTGGTTGTCAAAGGGGCATGAGTGCAAGAAGTGAATGAGGGTCTTTCTGTTTATGCATTGATCACCATTTCGACTTCTTTAGCTCACTCATAGGCTTCCAACCAAGTAATTGGGTGTTGCATTATGACTTGTGCTCTAATTTCCTCCTTTAGACAATTGATAAAACATTCTTTAAAAAAAGAATTAGACATTCCTTCTGTGCAAATTGTCAATTTCTCAAAGGCTACTATGAATTCTACAACTAAGCTCGTTTGATGTAATTTGTGTAGTCATCCCAAATAGTGAGTGTCTCGTTTAAAACGAGCATAGATGGACTTAACAAATTGTTTCCGGGAAATGTATTTTCCATAAGATTTCTTATGCAATCACTACCATTGCTAATCCTCTGAACCAAATATAAGATCCCCACTTTGAGTCTTATGAGGTCATCAATAATTCAATTTAGAGAGAAATAGTGTTCAATTTGGCTAACCCAACCAAATAGATTAGAGCCATCAAACTTGTTCATGTCTACTTCAGAAAAGTGGTGCCATGAATTGTGATAATGAAAGGGTGTCCAACCGGGTGACCCTAACATGTTTATGGGCTACTTTGTTAAGCCTCCCCAAGAATGGTGAGTTTTCAACTTGAGAGTACCTCACTTTCTATATATTGTTTACGATGTGAGACATGAGTTTTTTTGCCCCTTATTGTTATAGGGGTGCTTGTAGCTACAATATCATATCAATATTCTGATCATTGTGTAGCTTCTTTAGCCTTGGATATTGTTACCTCTTTGAACTAGAGGGAATTGCGAGAGGAATGCATGTGCTCATCGACCAATGGGAGGTACTTTGAGCTTCCACCTCTTTGATATCTACCAATTTGGATATGGTGGGTTGTAAGAGTCCCTAAGTTTTCTCTATGTTTAAATTTGAACCCATAATTTGCTACCAAGGAGTGCTTGTAGAAGGAGTTAGATTTAGAGTCAATCATCTAGGGTCCATGATTCTACCCTTGAATTTAGATATTTATTCTATGAGTTTCTTTTTAACCTCTACGATCTCTACATACACCTAGTCTTTGGATTTATTGGACCCCTTTAAGCTTGAAATCTCTATGCTTAGTTTCTGCTTTCCTTTCTCACCCTAAGGGTTGAGATTTTTTTGCTCCAAATTTGAATGGGCTTATTACAAGAGGAGTTCCCCCTCCCATATTAATCTTGTTGCTATAGGGAGAAGTGATTTTTAGGTGGCCATGTGAGCAGCAATGGGTGTAGTGATAGGGCGCATTCCTATAGTCAAGGGTTTGCATGAAATAGTTTTTTATCATTATAACATCTAGTCAACCTTATGAGATATCTATTTCCACACATATGATAGCTATAGAGGTATTTTTTCACTTTTCTTTGGATTTGTTTTGAGATGGGTCCCCAAGCTATTCCTTGTAATCTTGAAGATTTGTAGCTCCCATAACTCAATTGGAAGACATGGAATTTTGACCTAAAGTGCCATCATGCAGATGTGCTCACAATCAGATTGATTTTGACAGGCCACTTGAAGATGGTTAAAGCCATGTTTTCCTAGAACCATGGAGCTCCTAGAAGAATCCTCTAGTAGTTCTCAACTAAGTTGAAGAAAAATGTGTTATAACCTCAGGCCCCCATGTGAACAGTCAAAGTATATCCCAAGGTGTGGTCCCATGTTCTTTTAGCCCATTTTAGAATCATGGGTTCTTGGTATGTCCGAGCATGAAAATTCCCAATGACTTATTATTTTGTATAAAAGATCACACTATCTCTATGCAATGTTGAGTTTATTATATCCTTCGTACTTTTGTTTTTTTAGACACCCATGATTCCTTTTTCAAATTTGTTTCTCTAACTTGTGTGCAAGATGGTCAATATGCAAGGTGAAAGGGGTATTATTAAGTGGGTTCTTTGGATGAGGAACAAACTGAGCATTTTGGGGAAGTTCAAATAGTAAGGTAAGAGGATCAGTTTGTGAGCTACAAGGAATGTTATATTGACCAATTGTAGTGGATCCTCCTGTCTTAAATGGGAATGTAAGAACTATTCAAAATGGAGAAAAACTCTATGTCAAGCCAATTGGATTATGACTCCGCCTAGTTTTCTTTGTCAATACTGTTTGGAAGTGGGAGAGTTGTGAAGTATGAAGAGGGATAATGGGATGTGTGGCATGAGGCTATGGGTTTCACATGTTTTCCCTAGCATCTTCCTCAAGCATGTCATCATTTCCTAAAGTATGGTGATGGGTTTACTTACCTCAGTGCCAAATTAAAAATGTTAGGACCTCCAATTTTCATATATATATAAATTTGTAATTTAACGATAAATAACAAAATGGTTAAATAATTAAATAATAATTAAACAAAAAAATTATTGAATATATAATAATAATAATCTATTTTTAAGGTCACAACCAAGCCATACCAAATTGGTGTATGAGATCCCCTTGTTTGTGGGACAAGGGACCCTCCTCCACCCAACGATTTGACTGATAAAGTCTATGGAGGTATACATACCCAATCCCCTTGAACTTGTAACCTCTTAAGAGGAAACACATGTTCTTAACCATTAAGCCCACTCANTCTATCCTTTAATTAAAACTTTATATTCAAATTAATAATTTTGTTTATTTAAATATTTTTTATAATTAATTTTATAAATAAATAAATGTTTATTTGGTTTTTTAAATTAAGACATATATATTCAATATCACAATTAAAAAACCAAACAAACAATTTCACCGCTTCCATAGACTTTACAATTATAAAAAAAAATAACTTACATCATAAATTCGTGAGAGCAATCTCAATCACAAAAAGACCTTACGTCCTTTCATTTCCTAACCAAAAAATCCCTCAAAGCGATTTTTCTTTAATGACGGTCAATTATGTCAACTCTCCATACATTCTTGTTTAAGTTCATTTTGGAGATGTTAACACGACAAATACCATGTTTTATTTGTTCATATTTCCAAAGTTTCAATATCCAGGAAATTTAATCGAAAATGAAAGAGTTTGAATGTAGTTGTATTTCATATTCCCATAGTCCTTTAAATTTCAACAAATTTGGTGAAATTACTTACTCAGCTTTGACCTCAATTATTTTATATTCAATATTCTAAATTTCACTCATCAAAGGTTCATATTACTTCTAGATTTTATAGTCAAACTTTGGATGTGATTATTTGACATCATAATCTACAATGTCTATGTAAAATGTCTATGTAAGCATGGGATAAATAAATATATGTGTTTAGTATTATAATATTTTTTTATTAAATTTAATATTTATTTTTATTTTTAACAACATCATTTATAAGATGAAAATACTTTTTAATTTAGTTTTTGGTAAGATTTATAATAAAATTGGTATAAAACATGTATCTCAAAATAATTTAAAAATAAAATATTTAAATTAATTTTTTATAATTATAAATACTTTTCAATTAATTACAATTTTCAACAATATATTATATAAAACTTAATAATGTTATGTAAAAAAGATGAAGATAAATCACATCCAATTAGTATGATTATACCATACCATGTGAAAACAAGTTGTTTTATTTATAATCCTCTTGTTATAAGAAAAATATTTACTTTAATACCTAGTCATTTATAAATACTTTCATGAATGTTATAACAATGACTTTGATTAATGTTGTAACAATACATATTGTATATCTTATTGAATGCATATTTATAATTATTTATCACCAAGTTTGGAAATTTATTTTATTATTACAAAGCAATGAAATATATAGAAAATGAAAATTACTAATCCTTTTTATACATTTGTTATTATAATTTAGAGACACACTCATAAAATATAATTAAATAATTCAAATTTGTTATTATAACAACAAAAAACCTTTAAAGATACATTCATCAAATATAATTGAATAATTCAAAATTGTAATTATAACAATTAAAAAAAACGAAGAACCGAGATTTATTCACCAACTAACCAACTAAATTGATTTGCATAATAGATGGGAGGAGAAGCTCTATGGAATATTGTAGAATTTGCATCGTAGAGGAAAAGTTGGAGAGAGCGAGATTTAAATAGAATTTTGGTTGAGCTCAAGAATCTTGGCTCACGATTCTAGGGAGTTAATGAGCTCAAGACTCTAGAAGTAGAGAGTGCAAGTGGCCCAACAACATATTAGGTATATCTTCACTTACTATAACACTTATATAACTTGCACGTTGCATCTAAAAGTCTATAAAATGTCTTTTTACAATATAAATATTGTGCTCCAATTTTTGGGTTACTTCTCCCAAATTAATGGTATGCACGGAAATTTTATGCAACAAATTCCTTGGCAATGTTTGGATCATATGACAAGTTTCCAACATTCATAGATTTTCTGCTTGAATTGTGGGACCTAACATGCAATTGTGGCCACCCTTCACATTGAAGAAAGGGACTTTGACGACATAGGTAGTCATATATTTAATAAAACATTTGGATAGACATTACAACGATCCCAACTTTACACTAACTCTTCAAAACTATAAAACACTCCATTGATCAAATATTTTTAGTTCCTCTTTGGCGAGGTTTGGACTCACATTTAAGGTTCCTAGTTATGTATTTAATAAAATATTTGGGTAAACATTACAACGATCCCCCTAACTTTACACCAACCTCTTCAAAACTATAAAACACTTCATTACTCACCTACTTTAGTAATCGGTATGATTTCAAACTACATCGATTTTTAATTTTTAATGTTTTGTTATATATATATCTTCTAAACTATAAAACACTTCATTACTCACCTACTTTAGTAATCGGTATCATTTCAAAGTGCATTGATTTTTGATTTTTAATGTATAGGTTTAGGCATGGTAATGTAATATAATTTAGTAGGGTGTGGGCTAAATATTTTGTATTATTTCTNTATAAAACACTTCATTACTCACCTACTTTAGTAATCGGTATCATTTCAAAGTGCATTGATTTTTGATTTTTAATGTATAGGTTTAGGCATGGTAATGTAATATAATTTAGTAGGGTGTGGGCTAAATATTTTGTATTATTTCTTAAATTAAAAATCAATTTATAAATAAAAATTTTAAATAATTCATGTGTAATCACTTGGATTAAATCATGGTTGTTTCATACATGTTTTATTAATTTTTTGATGTTAGGTACATTTACTATGAATCGCTAGGTCGATTTACTAAGAATAGTTGGGTGCATTTATTACTAACACTTTTCTTAATTACCATGATTTTTCAACAATCTTTAAAGTTTTGGCTCAACTTTTGATATCACAAATGTGGCATCAACTTACTATGGTGGTTATCAACCTATGAACAATTATAAAAGTGTTGGATGTTTGGGCTGACCCAGGTTCTACTTTAGGTTTCCAACAAAACCCTGCAAACCATCGACCCTTCTGGAGACCAGAAGGAAACACTACGCACAGAGTGCACAATGAATTCTCACTAGAGATGGCTTTATGGGTGACTGCAGGACCCATATGTTTGCAATCGTGGAAGAGAGGCTGTTGTGGGGATGTCAGACATGATTTCTACCTCAACATACAACAAATCTACCATTATATAACCATGTTCATTCATTAAAGTTCATTCTGCATAAAATATCATGACTATTATAGTGTGCCTTGCATTTTACTTCTACCAGATTCATTCATTCATCATAACTAAGTAACTGCATGAAATAAATCACACATTCCACACAGAAACACAAGGTTTTCCTGTGGTTCACCCCCCTGGGCTACGTCCACAAAGATTTGGCATTCTTTGCTCTTTTATTATTTTTCATCATATTATTGTGTTGTGTGCATTACATCAGAAGTGCATATGAGATGCACAATTTTAACTAGCAACTCTCAACCCGCTAAAAACTTGATCTCCTTAGATCTTACAATACATATTTATACTACAAAAGTGGGTTAAAAACCCATTAAAATCAATGACCAAAACCCTAAACCACTAAACCTAGGTGGATTAGGGTTTTCCACATTCTAATTTCATGCGTGCGACTGGTCCACAATCTAACCATTTTCCTTGTCGATCCATGTCCTTCTTTCTGCCTTTGAATTTCCTGCTTTCTAGCATTGCTTTTCCATGTTTTCCAACGTGCACTCTTTTATGATCCTTTTTCTAAATATCTTCCTTGATTACTGTGCTTTTACCCAAAATGGCCTATGCTAACAGGTCCCCAACACTCACCTATGGCTCATCCTGAGCCACTCAGGTAGTGTGTGCATCTTGCACTGGCTTTTCCAGCTCCTAGAATCTGCCTGGAATTTGTTCAACTTGAGACTTCACTTGTGTGCTCTTTTCTGCTACAGTCTCCACAATCTACGTAGTAATATGCTCCTTCAACAGTTCTTCACATTCCAATCCAACTTGCTCAATCTGTCCTTTTGTTGTGTCAATATCTATCAACATTTGTTTTATGCCTTCTTGTAATGGCTCCAACTATGCTTACTTTGACTGCTTTTCTTCCTATATGGTCTTCAACTCTACCTGCAAATTCTTCAATTCATGTGCACTCTTTAACTTGTTTGATATGCTCATCACTTTCTCCCTCCGCTTGAGTTCCTACACTGCAGTGTTTACTCCTTCTTTCTTGTCTAACTCCTACGTGATACAAAAATTTTCATTCCTCATCGTTGTAATTTGTATTGTCTCCTGCACTGGGACTGCTCTCTCCTATGAAGTTTGTTGTTGTTGTGTTGTAGTGAGTTTTAATTGCGCCAGTGCATCCTTAACTTCTGTCAATTTCTTGACTATCTCCTCTCTTTGTTTCTCTGCATCATCCCACGCTTATGCTACGTGATCATGTACTCTCTCTATGACTAACTCTGCATCATCTTCCATGATTGTAAATTTAGGGACACTCTTGCACGCCTTCATTTTCTTGGACTGTCCTCTTGTATGCAACACTATCCTCTTCAGTGTTAAAGTATCTGTTTGTATGATTATCACTGTTATTTTTATATCAGGGAGATCTCCTCCTCCTAGTTCCTCCTGTGTAGGAACATTTGAATCCTTATGTGCTCCTCCATTTATTTCCACTGTACACTCCTTCTCCTGTGCTGAAGGCTTGTGGATAAGGTTATTCTACCTTGGCTTTCTTACTATGGTGCTTCCCCTTATTTCCTTCACGTGCTCTATTGCCTTTCTTCTATTCGCTGCTGGACTATTTTACTTCTGTGAAGGGCCATCTTCTGCTTGTTGCTGACCTTTTGGTACCTTCTTTGAAATCACTGGTAGCTTCCTTTCAACAGACCAATCCTTCATGGCCCATTGCACTTCTTCACTTGTTACATTGTGCCTCAGTTGTAACAATTCCTTCTTTGGATCCCTCTTAGCTTGAATCCATATATTATGCCTTGTAGCCTGAAAGTTTGTTATTACTTGGTTTTCCCTCACTACTTCTGGTGGTATTCTCCAAGTATTAGCCAAATTCTCCCATTCATCGAGATAACCGACACTATCACTGGGGAAGGAATGGAATCCACATGCACCACTTCCTCTTGCTAAATAGGGTTTTCTACTTCGGTTGCTTGTGTTGTTGGACTAATCGGTAAGTGTAGACACAAACAGATCTCCCTAGTTCCACCCGGAACTAGAACAAAACATAATAGAATATAAGACTTTCCCTAGGCTTTAACTATTGAGTTTACTAGCTAACAAGAGATAGACAACATACCTTTTAAATTTCGTTTCCTCTTTCCATTGCCATCCTCTCTCCGTTCCAATGCTCATGCAATATTGAACCTACAAAGGAACACAAGCCAACAAAGTGAAAGCAATAAAGTATACTCAACATGAACCTTATATGTATGTGATCAAGGAATCATACAATAAAACAAGAATGATTTTATGGGAAAGAAACATATTGTTGTATCATATTAAATAGAAAGCAGGGATGATTTTAAGGATGGAAATTTATTTTAAAATGTAGAAACCTTGGCGAATATTACTAATCCTTAACATTCCAACTATAAAATGTTTGGCAATATTTTTGTAAAAATATTCAAATTTATAAGGATTTTATTTAGTTTGTATAAAATTTTGCCGATTTTTAAGGTAAAATAATTTTATCCTATAGAATTTGGGTGAATCATTTTTGGAATAGCAAATCTTTTTTTGGCAAAAACCATGGAAAATTAGCCCATTAGCGAAATTTAGCCCCTAAAATCATCCCTGATAGAAAGTGGAGAATACAACCAAATCCTTGATGTTGTAAGGTCCCCTTTCCATGGCCCTTTGCTCTAACACACACACCTTTGCTTCAAAGCATTTGAATGAAGAAGATCCACCATGTAACTTGTAGAACTAAAGCAAATCTCTCAAGAATAATATGAAGTAAAACTCTCCATACAAATCTTAGCCTATTCAACCTTAGCCTTTTCCATGAGACATCCTCCTTTATATAGGGTGAAATAAGGATGGGTGAGGGGATTAGTATTATCCCACCAAATCAGAGAAGAGAGTAAGATCCAAACTGTTTGGAGACCACCTCACCTTCTAGAAGATCCCCTTCTAGAACATTCGTGAAATTTGACTTTTCCTTAGCTTTTAGCATTGTCACACCTGATACATATGGCAGCCTACAGAGATGTCACAGTCCAACTCTAGGGAAGGATGCGACAACCAGGAATCGTCACACCCCATGCATTTTGCAGGGTGTGATGACCTTCCCTAATATGGTTTTTGAGAAAGGAAAGAAAATCACTTTTGTCATGGAGAAAGACTCTTTTATCTTTTCAGGGAACATGAGCACATGTTGTCAGTGGATCACTGGGGTGACCAAAATAATGTGTAACAGAATTCCCCCCAAAGTATGAAGCTGGAACTCATGACAACTGAAATACTTTGTAGAATGTGTGTGTCAAACAAGGAGCACATTGATTGGGACCCTGCAAATAATCAAGCATCCACATAATAATATACCATTGTTTGAGGTAGGCATTCCCATACTCAGATTAAAAATGTCCTTAAATGTCAAGTGAGTCATGGCCACTAAATATACACTATGGATCCATGTCACCATGAATCGACGTAGCCACTGGGAATACACTGTGGATCTATGCTCTAAAGAATTCAAAATTCGGACATAGCCACAAGACATACACAATGGATCTATGTGTCAGTACTAATTCATGAATGCTCCGTCAAAACCTGGATCAGAATGATGAGATCCAGGGTCTTCATTTCCATTGTCCTTAAGTACGAATCTAACCATGTGATTAAAGGTGTCAAAGTCGAACATGGTAGAAACCACTTGATTACCAGTCAATAATGAAAACCATTAACAAGTGTGAGGGAAATCACCATTGATGTCAATGACTCCCAAGTTACCCTAGTACAATCCAACAAATGTGAATAAATGAGTTGAAGTCGAAAACTCGATGGAATCTCCCAATCAAGGGTCAATGATGTGAACCCACTGTTGGAAGCAAAGTAAACTGCCATTGAGGCATGCAGGTTCTAAGGTACTAAATGATTTCTAAGTCTTGTTCCCAGATAATGTGTTGAGGCTGACAGGAAAATAATTGTCACAGGAGGGCCTTTATATATCCCCCATCAATAACATGAAATAAGTAACATAATTGAAGTATATGAGAGTATGAAATGATTCATAACTAACTTAGGGAAAGTTGACATGGTAGAAAACTTATGACTGCAGATGGCCGACTTGATAGAGGGCTTGTTTCAGTTGGAATTCTCTTGAACATATGAACGGTACGACAATGGTCTTGACAACATTGACTCAAGGAGGACCCAACATATGAACTTGTGGATGTTCAAATGAGAGACAAATGGATTTCCCAACCTGAACACAATGATGAAGGGGGTGTCATGTTCAAGAGCAACTATTACTGCCACTTACACGAATACAAAGACACATTTCTTTCCCAATTTTCCCCCACCATTTTTGGCAAGTACCTCTTTATTTTTACGCAAGCTTGAGGATGATAACATATGATTATAGATATAAGCTCATCCTTCAGATGAGTCCCTCGGAGTATGTTTAACGAACCCTAAGAAGGATTTGTTTGGTCCCATATGGGTATTTCGATGCTTATTTAATGAGTCCAAGGAAAGAAAACTCAGGGGGTTTTCAATTTTAGAGAGTCTGAAAAACACTTAAAGATAACTCTAGCAGGTCCTTTTTCATAAATTAATCTAACAAGACTGAAAAAGTGATAACCTACAGGTCATCATATGTTTTCTTCATGTTTAGAGAGTCTGAAAAGAGCTTAAAGGGAACTCCAGGGGGTTCCTTTTTCTTATAACCTTTACAAGTCCGAAAAAATGATAAAAGTATACTCGGTTACATTCTCATTGATTTACGAGCATGAGAAAGAACAAATACTAAGCTCGGGGTTTTTCCTAAAAAAACCTAAAAAGAATATGTACATGCGACAAATACATAAAAACAAACCAAAAAAGTGGACCCTTGTTCCAACGTCTCATCTCTAGACTTTCTCAATCTGCGAAAATCAACCACTTGAAAAGTTGTTTTTAAGCCCTAATATTGGCTCATTACCCCTTAATTGGGGCATATTAGATTAGTAATGTTGTTTTATTTATGTCATCTTTAGGCCATTAGTTGTAATTATACCTCCTAGTCTCCTATATATACTAAGGAGACATTTTCATTTTGAATCATCTTGTACTTGAACATTTAAGTGGGGTAAAAGGAGGTTTCCCCCTCGAAGAGGTTTATTATCTAAAATTCTCTCTTTTTCAAGGCGTTGAGTACTTTTTCTGAGGATTTTCTATGCTATATTGATATTTGGTTCTTAACATAGGGTATCAGAGCTCAAGGTCTTGGGGTTTCACTGCTACATCTGAGACACCTTGGAATTTTCACTATAACTTTTTTTCTACAACATTTCAAAAGGAACAACTTGGAGGATATTTATTATATGGATAAGGGTATGTTGGGTTCAAAATTCAGCTCCTGAGGCCTTATACTTTCGGAGATACAGCCTGTACAAGATAGGGTTCTGGAATCGTCCTGAACTGAGTCATTGCGGAATTTTCACTATAAAAACATTTCTGTAATGTTTCAGACCCTAAGCTCTGGAGGATATTTATAGAAATTAGTATGGTATATGTGGTAAAAATTTCAGCTTCTGGGTCATCTTAAATTTGTAGATACACCCTGTGTAAGATAGGGCATTTGACTAGTCCTATTGACTAGTCTCAAGAAGGTGTTCTAGGTAAAACAATCATAACTTATTCCTAGAGTATCCAAATTGTGTAGGACTGGTTGCATTGGATTGTGGACAGTCTGAAGTATTTCTGGTGTGAGTTTCAGAATTTTATATCAATTATTTTGTGTGGGGCACACTACACAAGTGAGATCTCCTGGAAAGACCAAAAATCGGCAAGTTGTGGGGAAGTTACCGTAAATTCCACTTGGCACATCCAATTTTGATCAGACCTATGGCATTGTAGAGAATATATATCAGAGAAATACATAAAGGAAATCTTCATACCTAGAAGGGCTTAAACTTGGGAGATACAACAGAAGAAATATTGTCTAGCAGAACCACCTCAAAATCAAGGTTCAAAAGTGATACTTGGCCAACATGCCACCCAAAAAGGGAACTTCTACACCAAATAAGCCTCC
>SNQJ01S0029621.1:53241-69014 GCA_010110895.2 Picea sitchensis | reverse complement strand
CAAATGTGAAGCACTTCAGAGTTTATGGAAGCAAATGCTACATCAAAAGAGAATATGGAAGAATGGGAAAGTTTGACTCTCGTGTGGATAAAGGAGTACTTGTTTATTAATCAAGTACAAGTAAAGAATACAAGTGTTACAATCTAATATTGAACAAGGTTGTGGAAAGAATCAATGTAACAATTGATGAAACAGGAAGACCATAATCAAAGGAAGAAGAAAACAAATCAATGGAACAACTTTTCGAAGAAGAAGAAGAAGAGGAAGATGAAGAGAATCCGACAGAAACATAAGATAAAGTTAGCAAGTATCTCCAAAGACACCTAGAAAATGAGTACAGAAGAATCATCCTTCAGATCAGATTATTGGAAACAAAGATGCAGGAGTTGAGACTAGAAGAAAAATACATTCACCAAAACAAACACACCTAGCACTCTTATATACAATTGAACCAAACTGTTTTGAAGAATCCAACAAGGATGAATTTTGGAATAAGTCCATGAATGGAGAATTGGATCAAATAGAGAAAAATGACACTTCAGAACTGGTTCTAAGACCAAAGATTAAGAATGTGATCGACACAAAATGGGTTTTCAGGAATAAATTAAATGAATATGGACAAGTTGCAAGGAACAAAGCTAGATTGGTATGTAAATGATATGCACAGATTGAAGGAATCAACTTTGAAGAGACATTTTCCCCGGTTTCCATAATGGAAGAAATCTGGTTGCTTTTAGCCTATGCATGCTCCAAAAATGTTAAAGTATATCTTGGAACTTTGAAATTACGTCTCCCTTGAAACATAGATTCCGTTCATTTTGTTGAAACTTGCATTCATATGGACCTCACAAACTGAAAGCTTCTTGATCTTGGACATGAAAAAAATAACTTCCGACTGAATACCACATAGCTCTTTCTGCAAAGCTCCAACCTTCTCTGCACACAAAGGAAGAACTATAATTGTATTGGGAATCTTGCACCCATAAATTTCTTCAAGCTCAACAATGTTGGGTCTATTTCCAACCCATTCTAGGACTATATATCTGATGTTAAAAGTCTACAAGAGGGACTTCGTTGAATCTTATCTTGTATCCATTGCTCAAAATGTAGGGATAACTTGTCACTAAAAAGACGCTCTTAAACCTAATGCCCTTTTCTTCGATATAACCTCCTTCCCATTTATTCTTTTGGTGGATCATCCTACATTGCATAATGAATCGATATGCCATTTCAAAAATCTAATCTCATTATTAAATACCAACATCATGGCATTAACACCCGCATCAACAACATCCTTAGTAGTAAACAAAAATTCCAACGATGGATCCACATCAGGTGCATAGTTTTTTTCCTCAACATTCTGGATTAGATCCATAATAAAATGAGCATCTTTGCTATATAATTTCGTAGACAAAAGTTTGACTACTTGGTGCAATTCTTTTGTAATAGGGTTATCTTTAAACTTGGTTTTCTGAATCTCTTCAATGTGCTCCCTTGGTGTTTCCATTTACGCATAGGCAACAGATATCCAATTCAAATAGTGAGAAAAAAACTATAAAACCATCCCTTCCAATGACTCACAACAAATTAATTGGTGAACCTGACGTGTAGTGCTCAGCACATGCAATTTATTTGTGGTGTTAGTTGGGTAAAATTTTAATATAATTGGGAGTTTGGGTGACAACGAGGAGACTAGAAATGGAAGGATATCGATTGGATGAAAATATCCAATACCCAAAATCATCTTCCATGGATTTAATCCAAAAATGTCGCCATTGTAACATGCATAAAACCTCCATTCATTGTTTTAAGAAATATTGGTATAAGTATCAAACTGATACATCACATGAGTAGAGTAGTGGGTCGCTGGAAAAATATCTGAGGTGGCATCAAAGAATAGTTGGTGGGCCAAATGTGGGGGAGGTGGGTCGATTAGATATGAGGATCAGAGAATTGAAGTGACACACATCGAGTGTTGGGAGAGAAATTGAGACATGTGCTCCATTTACTGTTGAGAAACAAAGGTTGAGTGGGAGCGTACCTCTATCACACGGTACAATTCAGTCTGCATCTTATTATAAATATATAGTGTTATTCTTTAAGAGATTGAGTGACATAGAAAGGTAGTCGGTGATACATATTATCCAATCTATAATGATATAATGATATTATTAAATGTTAAGCCCTAATATTGGCTCATTACCCCTTAATTGGGGCATATTATATTAGTAATTTTATTTTATTTATGTTGTCTTTAGGCCATTAGTTGTAATTATACCTCCTAGTCTCCTATATATACCAAGGAGACATTTTCATTTTGAATCATCTTGTACTTAAACATTTAAGTGGGGTAAAAGGAGGTTTCCCCCTCAAAGAGGATTATTATTTGAAATTATCTCTTTTTAAAGGCGTTGAGTACTTTCCCTGAGGTTTTTCTATGCTATATTGATGTTTGGTTCTTAACATATGGTATCAGAGCTCAAGGTCTTGGGGTTTCGTTGCTACATCTGGGACACCTTGGAATTTTTGCTATAAATTTGTTTCTACAACGTTTCAGAAGGAATGGCTTGGAGGATATTTAGAAGATGGATCAAGGTATGTTGGGTTCAAAAATTAGCTCTTCAGGCCTTTTACGTTTGGAGATATAGCCTGTATAAGATAGGGTTCTGGAATCATCTTGAACTAAGTCATTGCAGAATTTTCTCTATAAAAACTTTTTTGTAACGTTTCAGACCCTGAACTCTAGAGGCTATTTACAGAACTTAGAAATGTATCTATGGTAAACATTTTAGCTTCTGGGTCATCTTAAATTTGTAGATAAACCTTGTGTAAGATAGAGTATCTGACTAGTCCTATTGACTAGTCTCAAGAAGGTGTTCTAGGTAAAACAATCATAACTTCTTCCTAGAGTATCCAAATTAAGTGGGATGGGTTTCATTGTATCGTGGATAGTCTATAGTATTTCTGGTGTGAGTTTCAGAATTTTATATCAATCATTTTGGGCGGGGCACGCTATACAAGTGAGATCTCCTGGAAAGGCCAAAAATCGGCAAGTTGTGGGGAAGTTACCATAAATTCCACTTGGCACATCCAATTTTGATCAAACCTGTGGCATTGCAGAGAAGAAATATCAGAGAACTACATAAAATGAATTTTCATACCCAGAAGGACCGAAACTTGGGAGATACAACAGAAGAAATATTGTCTAGCAGAACCACCTCAAAATCAAGGTTCAAAAGTGATAATTGGCCAACATGCCACCCAAAAAGGTAACTTCTACACCAACTAAGCCTCCATAAAATCCTACTTGGACTCTTGATGAAGGTGAAGAAATGCATAGGGACATAAATGATTTACAAAAGAAGATAGTAACAAAAGATGAACTACAAGAGATCAAGAGATCTCCTGGAAAGGCCAAAATCGGTAAGTTGTGGGAAGTTACCATAAATTCCACTTGCTACAATAATCCAATTTTGATCAAACTTGTGGTACTTTGCAGAGAAGAAAATATCAGAGAACCACATAAAATAAATTTTCATACCCAGAAGGACTCGAAACTCGGTATACAACAATAGAAATAATATTGTCTAGCAGAACCACCCTCAAAATCAAGGTTCAACAGTGATAATTGGCCAACATGCCACCAAAAGGTGGGTCTCTACACTAACTGTGTTCCATAAACTCCTACTTGGACTCTTGATGAAGGTGAAGGTGAAATGCATAGGGACATAAATGATTTACAAAAAGAAGATAGTAACAAAGATGAACTACAAGAGATGATGTATTCAATGGAAGCTAAGTTGATACTAAGCATTTGGATGGTTTAAAAAGGGGAGACTGGGCGTAGTTATTGGAAAGATTTCAGAGCGTAGAAGACACTTGAAAGTGAAAAATGCATCCTACGAAATCTGGCCATGAGACAATAAGAAGGTGAATCAAGAATGGAGAAACTCCAACTTTGGTTTGAAGACCAACCATCGCCTCCTAAGAGATCGATAAGGCGAGGAAGTTTGATGGCAGCGACCCAATCACATGGATACTGCATATGGAGAAATTATTTGATCTCCATAACGCAGCTACATACAATTCAAAGGTGCCTAATTGATTCTTTAGCATTGTGGAACCTAAATCACTCTCCCAGGTATGGTATCGATGTCTTTGTTCTTCAAATCACTCACTGATGATTTTCTACACAAAGAAATGATAGCATACCATGAGGATGTATGCGAGCAATACCTTCTTTAGCCAATTGATAAATCTCAAGCAAAGGGTTCACCATCGAAGCATTACTAAAGGAGAACTTCCAAAAGATTGAATATAAAGGTGGTAATCAATATTCCATATGAGAATTTGATTGATGTATTAATAGGAAATTAAAAGGATAACATTCAACATATGAGGTTTGCCTTTGGGAATCCAAATCATTGAGAATGCATTTAAGGTGGTACAATGTTGAAAGTAAAATATGGCTGCTGGCTATTAGAAGGACCAATCCTAATATCTATAGAGAGATCAATGTCTTTCTTCTAAAAACACCTCAACCTACAAGGTTGACACCCCAACAATTGGAGGAAAGAAAAGAAAGGTTTATTCTTTAATTACAGATGTAACAAGTGCAGGGACATAAGTGGTGAGAAAAGAACATTCTTGCTATAGGTTGTAAAGAGAGGAAGCAGCATCAAGAATGCAACATCTCTAAGATGAAAATGTAGAAGCTGTAATTTTAGTCTCAGAGTTGACTCCTTAATGAGCAACGTGTGTAATGCAAATATCAATTAGCACCCTCAAACCCCAAGACTTAAGGATACACCTAAAAGAAAAAGGTAATAGTCCTAATTGATTCGAAGTACCTTAATTTCATTCATTCAATTATGTAAATTAGCCAAAGATCTCTCAATTGTTTCGTATATCCCAAGTACAAAAAGTTTCCAAGTAATGATTGTATGAGGAACTATCAATTGCTCGAAAATACAATAAAGATCAATCTTACTATGGGGAATATGTAAATGTGAATATTCCAATGATTGATATACCCAAGGAAAAGTAGACAAACACCTAGGGAATCAATGCTTGGCAACCATTAGGGAATGTGAGGGCTTTAATTTTCAAGAAATTTTCAGGAAATTTTTATTGGAAGAAAAGTAAATTGAGTTAAGAGGTGCGAACACCGTGTCCTGTGAAGGTGATAAGCTCTAACGGCATGAAAACATTAAAAGGGGGCACTAAGGTGCGTTATTGCCCTCAATCCATGCTCACTAGATGTTCAAACATCTGCCATCTATTCCTCAAGATCTCCAGCGGATCATTGATAAGTATCCAAAGTATTTGAAGATATTCCTAGTTGTCTTCCACCCACTCAAATCATGATCATGAAATTCACCTAATTCCTCAAGAGGTTCCTCCTAACATCAAATATACGATACCCTTACTAAGAAGAGTGAAAATTGTTTACTGGTTGAAGAAATGTTAGATATCGCATTATTAGACCTAAATAAAGTTCTCAAATTTACACCAAAGGCGGTAATTGTATTCAAGAAAGATAACTCGCTAGCGATGTGTCCGACATTTATAGAGAGCCCAAAAGATCACTATTGAAGATAAGTTTCCATTCCCATCATTAATGAATCTGTTAGGGATGGAAACTTACATGAGCAATCTATTTCACAAATTGATCTCCGCTCAGGCATCATCGATCGAATGAAGGGGTGCTGAAGATATCAGCCAAATGTAACATTCGGAACTCACGAAGGGGCCAATATGGAATTTTGATCGCCCTCGGCCTCTACAAACGTAATCTCCTCATCATCCAAGGGTTGATGAATTCCCATTTTCAAGCTTCCTTCCTTCAAAATTTGTGTTAGTACTTTGATTTATTATACCAATCTATAGCAAGTCTTGTGGAGGACTCAGCAAAGGGCAATGCCTCAAAATCGCTTGCTACAACCACTAAAGATGTGTTCTAACCATATGCAAACCATCCAAATAAGCCTTTGGAGAAGGAGGTAGAGTACTGGGGCCTGCCATTGTATCCCAGCTTTGAAGGTGTCAGCGCAGACCCATCAAGATTAAGCCATGATGGATCATCATTCCAAAACACTGGAAAATCTTAGAGGATTTTAGCCTTGAAGGTTACACCCAAGTTTGTTCCTGAATCCATGTTAAAATTTCGAACACCTTTAACAACACTAACTAATAAGGATTCATTCTCATGAAGTCCGTGAGGCAACTAAAGCCTTGAACAACTTAGCGAGGGTGATGCGGTAAAAGCTAATATCCTCACCTTCACCTGCACTTCACAAAACCCATTATGGAAATGGATATTCTTCGAAATGGAATTGGTGTTGTCCCAATGCTAGGTTGAAGGTCCTAGCTTTGGAAAGTCGTAATCTACCCGGGGCGGAAGGACTTACACAAACCATGAAGGAAATGATGGCAACAATTGGCTGCATTTAGTAAGAATGGCGCCCCTACCCAGTTGTGGTGGCACTTTAAGGTCAAAACAAATTATGATAGTCTTTAATACTTCTTTGAACAAAGACTATCTCAGAAGAACAACAAAACGGGCAACTTCAAGATATTGTATTATGACTTCCGAAACTCCCATTAAAAGAAAAATGTTGCGGGCGTGATGCACCTCAAAGAAAGGACGAAAAGATGTTGAGGCCTTTCTATGCTATCTCAATCATCCAAAACGATTGGATGGGGCCAGGAAGCTCGTAAGATGAATCGAAGAACGACGAAAAGCGCGGACTCTCATCCAAAAGGCCATGCCAGGATTCCTAACGATACAATTTCCATACGTGGAAAACCGATCCACTATAAAGATTCTATATCAGAAGTAAGAAATTCCAAAATCAAACAAAAGGTACCATTGAAATTGCACACCTCTCTAGTGAGGCACTGGATTTTGAAAACCTGTACTATGGAAATAATGTAAGGATTTTTTTTGGATGCATTCTTTTAAACCGATGTTGTTCAAACAACGCTTTGTGTGTAAGCAATGCCTTTGGCTCGCGAATAAAATAAGGTGAAAACAATTGGGATCCTGTGGCCTTTTGCAACCATTATCCATCCCAAGTCGTTGGTTGAGGAGGATTGATTTCATCAGCCGTAAGTACCGTGCTCCAAAAAGCAGAGTGTAATCATGGTGGATTGTTGATAGATCCATTGTGCATCAAGACACTTTGTGTAGTCTCCTCATCCCTTCAAGTTTTCAGTAAGGCTTCCACCATTCAAGGAGTGGGCCAAATTCAAAAGCTACATGGAAGCTAAAAGATTATTGTAAGTGACAGCAGATCCCATCTCACCGGCTACTTTTGTATTTCTTCTACCTATTTTCTTTTTTGGGTATTCAATTGGATCATAGCTCATCCCATCATCCCCAATCTGATGGATGCAAACCAAGATAGTGGAACAAATCCTGTGGAAGGCTTTCACCTCTCATTGTTTCCGCCTCGAGTAAACAAACACATTGGTTCAAAATGCTTCTTACCCTTTGGCGTAATGGTGGTATAACAATTCTTCATACTGTAAAAAAATGACACCATTTATGAACTTTATGGATACCACCCCTTCCATCACTTCTTCTCAAAGTGAAAAATCTGTCTTCAAGGGGTTAATTCGCCACTCCGAGGGTGGAATCCAACAAACAAGTTCCTCCAAATCTGCCCAAAGGACAACTTGACCATGGAAAAAAATCGTATGAAACAACAAGCAATCAACATCATAGTGAGCAGTTAGGGGATTAAAGCTTTTAAGACTACAACCATGCCAAACAGATGTCCCTCAAGCAAGCCGCCAAGAAGACACAAAAATTCACTTCCACTCCCTATATGCTGCAAGATTTCACAGGCTCATGGCATGCCACAAATCTGAGTTTGGCCCCAGATCTCTCACTATACACCCAATTCCTTCCACAAGCTCAGCTTGTTAGGTTATAGGCAAAAATCTCAGCCTGTTCATACTTCCAACTGATGAGGGAAGGAAAACTATATTGTATTCTCCTGCTTTTCATCACTCCACATTAAGAATTGGCCAACATAAATAGATCCATTTGTGAGTATCTCATTAAATGGAGGAAACTACTGCAAATTCTAAGATTCCACTCTTAAAGATGATTCTTTTATACTTTTAAGCATCCAGAGCTACCTGCTGCCATACAACACTTGAATCCTGAGGTGTTAAGCCCCATTATTGGCCCACACAATTCTAATTGGGGCATATTATATTAGTAATGTTATTTTTATTTTATGTCGGCTTTAGGCCATTTAGTTGTAATTATAATCTCCTAGTCTCCCATATACCAAGGAGACATTTTCATTTTGAATCATCTTGTACTTGAACATTTAAGTGGGGTAAAAGGAGGTTGCCCCCTCGAAGAGGCTTATTATTTGAAATTATCTCTTTTTCAAGGCGTTGAGTACTTTTCCTGAGGTTTTTCTATGCTATATTGATGTTTGGTTCTTAACATTAAAAAACTGAGCTTGCGTGAATAAATTGGATTGTAGTTAATTCTCTCTCAATCCCTATGCATTGCACATATTTATCTCTACTTGTTCGGTCGAAATCATATCAATAAATGGGAATTGACAAAAGTCCTAGATTTATTGTGAGGCAATAGCTCACCTACAACAAATATCCATTGTAACCTACTTTATTGACTTATCGATTATCTGCACTAACCTATTTCTTTATCGAGTGAAGTGATTAAGACATGTAAAGGAAAAATATAGCAATCCAAAATATATTGTCATTGCACTTATGTGATCGGATTTTACGGGTCTTAATAAGGGTCACGGTTTGGGAGTAATGAGAAGAAACTAATGATAGTTACACTATTTAGTTTGTAATTAAAAAAAAATTATTATTATTATATATATTATTACTTATAAAATATGGTAATGATCATGTTCTATGGAGGTAGATATTTTATAAATAGGATATATATATTTTTTGATAACAAATAAATAAATATACAACGTAGATATCTATTTTATAAATAGGATATATATATTTTGACAACAAATAAATAAATATATAACATAGATATCATTTCCAATATAACAAGTATTTCAAGATGTTAGTAGATTTTAATTACAATGAGGTTCATCATTAAAATTCAAGTTCAAGGTTTATTAATCGGTTGTAAATGTATTCAAATTCAAATGTCTATTAATCGATTGTAAGTGTATTCAAATTCAAGGTTTATTAATCTATTGAAAGTGTGTGGTAGATAGCCCAGAGAGTCGTTGACTTCATATAGGATATATTTTAATTCTAGCATGTAGTTGAATGTCTAGAGTTACACCTTAAATTTTGAGAACATAGAGTTCAAGGCCGTAATAATATATGGCGACTAGACAAATTTCTTTACACAGTTTGCAGTTTGTGTATATATATAGATTAAAATAACTATGTATATAAAAAAGAATTTTTATAACATTTTCAATTTTTTTATATATAATATCTTCACTACTTGGAACGTAGTGTTAAAGTTGAAGGTTGGAATAATATATCGTGAATTGACAGATCTTTTTAGACAGTTTTTTATAAAGATTAAAATAATTATGTGTATATAATTTCATTTTTATAATATTTATAATATTTTTTTTATATCTTCATTATGTTGTTTAATTGAGATAAATTCATTTAGTTTTTATGTTATTTTTATGATTTAATAGATATCTATATTACTAACGAGTCAACTGGATTTAATCTAATTAAGTTGACTTTTGAGATAATGATAAGATGGTATTTATACTATAATTTAATTTTTTACTTATGTTAAAATAATAAAATTGTTTATATATATATATATATATATATATATATATATATATTATTGAACATTTCATATTATTTTTGCATTCTAAATAGTTGAAAGAAGAATAAAATCTTATGAGGTTATGTGAAGTTAGAAGTTGGAATCTATCTATTACTTATTAACATTAGTATATTTTAAAAGTATGAAAATAAATATATTCAAAGTGTAGTGTTGAGTTTTCCATAGCAAGATTGTGGATTATATTCAATTATTATTCAGGTTAGTACGGTGACATTGACAATGCAGTGTTCTAGCAGATGTTTATGCTAGTTCTATGTTCCTACAAGCATTCAAGGGATACTGTAAGTGGGCCTATGTTGTGAACCTATAAATTAATTTTAGAACAATAAGTGAAATATTGTGACAATATGTTTATTTATATCATAATATGTAATGGGGTATATTAACCAATTTCTATTAGCCAACATGATGTCAAGTCAACTCGTTTTTTTTATTGTTACATTGACTTAATAGTACTAGAGTAGTGGAGTTCACATATACCTTGTAAAGGATTGGCAAGTCTAGTAATAAGGGTGATAAGTAACTTAACTGACACTAGTTGATTAAGAACAATGAATGAAGAGAGTGCCCATGGAAGGAGTTGATGTGTTTTAGAGAGAACACTTTGAGAAAAGGGGCATCCCTTGGGAAATGAGMAATACTTTTGTCCATGAAAGTATTTAGTAGTAGAAGTTTCAATAGAGTGTTGTGGATTATTATGCATTAGTCGGTTKTAAGAGGGGTGAGATATCTAAATAGAAACTCGCAACTTCAAATGCACTAATAAGTTTAGAAACTACTTACTCACTAAGAAGGATTTTTTCCTATGAAGAAACTCTTCTTTTAAAAAAMAAAAGAGAAGAAAAAGATCACGAATGATGAAAACATGCTACTCATTGTTAAWYTTMTTTCATGRTAGGGGGAAAGAACTTAAAAGTGCTAGAGATGAGAAGAAAAGAGTTATAGTCGAGAGTTAATAAGTATTAGGTAATTATAGAGAATATRATTTTGAGAAATACAAAGTACAATTGTATAAAGAGAAGACCTTAAGGAAAAGTGACTAAATATTTTAGAATGAACCCTTAGTAAATTTATTCTTATTCTTAATATTGAAATGTTCACAAACTCAGGTGTTAACATGGTGCTCTTTACATGTAGGCACATTAGTAATAATGAATTGTTGGTAGAAATCATAATTTTCCTTGACTATGATGAAAAGAATCCTATACTAAACATTTAACTTGGTCAAGATCTAATTAGTATGATTTAAGAGGAAAGTGAGATTGAGGACAATGACCAAACTATGAAGTGAGGACATCACATGACAATCATTTAGAAGTATCTTAATCAATGTTAATAAGCATGGGAAACTTTTGTGACGATGTATGTATTGTATCACTTATGTTAAGGTGATAGTCAAGTCAGTGATAATTGATTATAATTACTAAGATATATTCTAGGTGGAATTATATGATGGACTTAATGGAATTTATAATCAAACCCAATGTAAGATTCACTTAACTAAAGAACCTATAATAAGATAAGATTATAAATGGTTTTCAAACTAGCAGACTGTACTTTAAATATGGAACTTAAGAAGCATAAATGTATAAGAGAAGTGTGTCTTTCATTTAATTAAATTACAAGTGATAATAAAATATAGTTGAGACATAGTAAGGTGCTTGCTAAATAGGGGTAGTTACAATCAATACATTAAAAAAAAAAACTAAACATGTTTTCATCAAGTAAAGGGTCAGGTGGGACCATTATAGCACATGGTTTTCTATCAAGGAAGACACATAGTAGTTGTGTCATGAATTTTCTTTATATTATGAACGACCATAACTTCGAGACGAAGTTTCTTGACGGGTGGGTGTATGTGAAGCCCCATATTTTAGCCTTCGGTAGTTAGAACTTTGATTTTTCTCATTATAGTAAGTCATTTATTAGTCACGGTTTGCAACCAATGAGATTGATATAAACATGTGAGAGGTGTACATATAGATCTATTTATGTGTCTCATAATATTGTTTTTACTGATATATGTTCATGATGATCGTCATTATGTGATTTGGTTAAACATGAAAATTTAAATGTGGGATTTTAGTACAATGGATACTAGTTCAAATTTATGTTTTGAATGTATAATAGACATGAGACATGTTGTAAATAAGCATACATTTCATGATTGAATGTCAATACAAAAAAAATATGATCGTATGAAATATGTGATGTATTTGCATGGATATGAGTATTGGTGAACTAACCTATAGGTTGATCAACTATATGATAGCCAAATGACTATATTGTTGAGGTAACTTGGATGTCAGAGACATCAAGAAGATAACATATGATACAAGTTGTACTTATTAATTAATTTATGTTTTGAAATATTGCTATGATCTGTGGTAGGTGTGGTTTTGACAAGACACACAACTTGCCTAGAGTGGTTGTTTTATGACGTGACTCTAAGAACAGTAGTTTCACAATAGGGCTTGATATAGGGTGTCGACCCTAGTTCTATAAGGAGGGGTGGAGGTATTTCCCACCATTTATCCTCTGAAACCTAGAGTCGTGGGAGGGTTGTGTGAAGTCACGCTCCCCTAGACGTGTGATGACGACTGCTAGTTTCCTGTTGGGGAAGATTGGTCGAGATGTATGACACATCCACTTACAAGTTCTATCTGGAGTTAGGTCAATATAGTTGACGCTCCAACTTAGTCCAACAGAGGAAAGGATAGGATGGAAGATGGAAGTAGGTTAGGAAGGAAGGATGCTTCGATGTTAGTTGAGAATACCGATTGGGGATTATGGATGCCACTATTGTTTACTCACTTGCTTCCTACCATGTTTAAAACCCTCTTTGATTTCCTTTTGATATTTTAAGTGTGATAATTATTTTTGATGAATTGGTGTAATTTTGTTCATTAAGATTATTAAATGATGCATTACTTGATCTGATGTCCTACATGTCTTGGTGATCATATAGTAACTATGCACTAGAGGCAATGGTTGTTTATCGTTAGTACATACATGAGATATGTATCCGCTAGCTATGCACACATACCCTATCCATGTACACTAGTACACTTAATTAATGTATTAATTATTAAAGTAAATTATTAACTATTTAATTGAATGTTTATTGAATATGTAAACTATATTGCATACAAAATATCTAGAAGCATTAAACACCTTCTTGACTTTGATTGATGGTGGGTATGATGAATTAAATGAGCATGGTGGGTTGTTATGTACATTTTGGGGAAAATTGTCAAATTACATTTATTAGCTAGCATGAGAAGAAATACTTTGCATTTTATTTCTTGTTGTTTAATGCAAGTCATTTATATTTTAGTTTTATTTTAATCTTTTCCCAAAAACTTGGATAAGGGAGGTTGATGGATATGAATGAGGGTGGTTGAGGAGACGTGGGGAAGGGTGTATGGAAACTTGATAAATAGGGAGGAGAAGTGGTGAGGAAAGAGAGCATGGGGAGGTTTGAGCATGATGAGAGGTTGTGAAATTCTTGGAAGATATAATTCTTGTGATAATCTTCTTAGAGCATATGTGCTTTGTTGTTCTTGGATCCATGGGCACGGAGGGCCAAGAAACTGAAAGGTTTCTTGGAGCTAGGAAGCCATCTAGGCTCCTAGTTTGCTAGGAGGATTCCGTTGTTTCCCTCTAGGAAAGAGGAAAGAAAGGAATGCTTGGAAGCATCTTCCTTCTACTGGAAGGACTACATCCCAAATGGTCATCTTGAACAAACTAGGGAGGAGATATTTCACTTGGTATATTTTGTTATGTTTATATTGAAATATTTTAATGGTAAAGTTCACTTCTTATTTATCTCATCCTCTTATTTAGATTTGTGTATTTAGATTCAAATTTAGAATATTTAGCATTTGAAAAATTGTAAATGAGTTATGAAAATGTTGTAGGTTATTCCTTCTATGGAAGCAAAAAAAATTGTTTACACTTAAAGCATGTGTTTAAATTATTAAATATTATTTAGTATCATAGCATGGATAGTTGTTACATTTGGGATCAGATCTCGGTTTCAAAACTGAAACCTGGGCTTGACCACCCACAGCACTAGGATTTTGTCCTTTTCATTTGCAATCCAATTTGGGTCCAATTTGGGTTGTTACACAAAGCACTCAAAACTGCACTAGAATGTCAAGCTTCATGAAGTGAACATGAAATTTGATGACAGAAGAAAATATAAGATAAACAAGCGAGCCAACTAGATATTAATATCTCAGTGCAAGTAAGTTTAACCTGTTCTATTACTATCTTGCAAGATTCTCTTGGATCTGATAAACTCATATATCAGAATCAATTAGCATCCACAAACAAGAAATGGAAAACAAAGAAAATAGCATAACCTTATGAAAGGATTGATTTGTTTTCTCTCTGTACCTGTATTACAAATGTATTTTGGGGAGAAAATCTTTTTATTTCTCTCGCCATTGAAATTGTGTCCCGACCAGATGCAACCACCATCAACTATCCCTCTTTGTCAGTAATTTCACGAGCCATTGTTGCAATCTTTCTTCCATCATCTTCTGGAACAGATATAGAATCCACACTAGTCCTTTATGCTAAAGTAAAAGGTGCTAATTGTTTTTCTCTTAAATGATTTACAAGTGGTAAATCAACACATATATGTCTTATGATATAATCCATCTTTTTGTGAACGAAATCAGGAAACCATCTCGACCATTCATTATAACCTCCTCTTGGCCTTGTAACATGAAATATAGAATGTGTGTTAGTTTTTGTTAGTCCCAAAGCTCTAACGCGTCTGATACACTGATTCTCAGCACCGGGAACACCATTGCCAATTATGATAGCCCTTATTACAATGCTAGAGACCCCGCTATCAAAAATCTCTGGCATACCTGCCGAAGTGTTGGGAGGCTTTGGGAGACTTATAAGCCTCATTGCCCTCCTCTATATCTAACGACCTAAATAATTTAGTATCTAAATGCCCAATTATGTAACATCTCGCTCTGGCGCACTGAGTGAACTTATTCTTTGAGGACACTTGCTCACAAGTGATCCAGATTATTATGTTATTAAAACTTTTGATTTTGATTATGAGGCGTTATGGGATGATGACATGTTGTTCTACCGCCTCGACATAGACAGGTGCTATTGACTTAGTTTTACTGAGTGTGCAAGATTTTGGACCTCGAGGATGCAGAGGCATTGATGGAACCCCTTGGACTCTGGATCGAGTTAGGGAGTGTACCATTGGGGTTTGATTGTTTTACTGTGATATTAGTGCATATGATTAGATGATATGACATGGATATGTTCTGACATGATTTTTCGATGATGCAGGTTGACGATATCTTGCCGACCAGACTCACATGTGGAGTAAAGGTGTCACACATGACTACCAGAGATGTTGAGGGAGAGGTGTGGACAACAACCCTGCCACAACCTACTAGCACTCTCGTCGTGGCTCGAACTATAGGTGAATGTTTACCTAGTTCGAGAGGACCCAGGATGTCGTCAGGGAAGACTACGACAGTTTCTCATGATGATTCTAAGGGGTGTGCAATAAGGCGGGGGCCTTATTCCTTAGAGGCCCTTAGTCTCCCACAAGTACACCTGGTAGAGTATTGACTCCAGGGGTTTTTTATGTCTACCAAGTCAGTGAAGAGGCAAGTGACACCCTTGGAGCACGTGGTGCATCCTGAAGGGCACATTGCGCAAGAAAAATGGAAAGAGGTGAGTGGCACCCTTGGAGCACGTAGTGCATCTTGAAGGGCACATCACGCAAGGGAACAGATGAGGTGAGTGGCACCCTTGGAGCACCTAGTGCATCTTGAATGGCACGTCGTGTTGTTTTGATAAATGAATTAACCTAGATGGCCTTAGGATGAACAATGTGATAAAAAAAATTAAAAACTTTTTCCCTAATAAAATGTCGCCCATC
>SNQJ01S0029621.1:0-11801 GCA_010110895.2 Picea sitchensis | reverse complement strand
TCATTAATGGGGTAATTAGTTTGGTTAAATTTAATTTTCTTTGATAACATAGGATTAGGGGTAGATTTTTGTTTTTAACTTTGTAAATAATTGTAGAATAGTGTAAATAATTTATTCATTTTTTATTTTGTTATTTTTTAATTATTTTGATAATTCTAAAAAGGGGAAAATTAGTTGAAATTAAACTATGAGCCCCAAGTCACATGTCCACCTAGATTCATATTCAAACTATCCATAGGGGATAAACCATTGAAATGTTGACTGTCAAACTCACTTATGCATGTGGGACTCATTTTTGTAGGTTAAATATGAATGGTCCAGTTACCTCGTTGGAAAGGTATTGTATATAAGAATGTAGTGGTAGAGGCCCCTAGGATAGACATGTGAAACAAGACATCAAAAAATGCAAAAAACAACAGACCACATGGATTTGGGGGCAGAAATGGCCATGCAAACGTTTGGAAGCCATATTCGGAGCTACAGGAAAAAACTCAATCTTGGGAGGACTCGTTGGAAAGTTGGAGAAGAGAAGAATAGGATGGCATCACAAATTCTAGGATACTGAGAGAAGAAATGGTCCAAAAATGAAAAACATAGAAGGAACCCAAATTTGGATGAAGAATCGACTATGCAGACCTAAAACGGTTATATCTCAAGCTACGGGCAATGAAATCAAGCCATAAATAGCTCAATGGAAAGATGAGAGAGAGGAGAAGAAGCAAGAATGACCTCATACAACAAGCCAAATCCATAAATTCCCAAAACAACTTAATAAATTTAGAAGACGACACCAATAGAAAAAGACACAAATGTTGCAAATAAATGTCATTTATGAATTGTATGAGGGAGAAAATAATCTCCCAAGAGTCTCTTCAACTCCCATTTGTAATCCACACCTATTCATTTTTTAAAATATGAAAGAAATTAAAAATGTACAAAGAAATTGGGGGAAAACAAAATGAACAACCGTGAGAGATGAAGAGTCTCTCTTGTTTTATAAAAGAGAGTTGGTTGAATGTAAAAGGGGACCTTTTTTTCCCTTTCTAATGGAATATTGTACTATTAATTCCATGTTAATAAAGAGAAAAAGATATTTTAAAGTCATAATTGTTTGTAAATGATTGTGGGACTATTCTACACTTGTATTTGTGTTTTGATTTTTCTAGGTATTGATCATGTGAATTATTTTTGTTCTTAGTATCTAGAATCCTGATGTTGTTGTGAATTCTTATGAATGAAAGGATGATGTTACAAGTATCCTCTTCAATCGTTTAAGATGACACCTTCAATATTATTGATATAAAATACTTTGGCTGCCATGAACTATTTATGTTGTCCCAAGTATCATTTTAAGTTGTGCTCATCTATTAGTTTTTCTCCTGGGATAGATTATAAGTAGTTAGACTATATTAGTTTTATTTTAGTTGTATTAGCATTACGATTAATTAGAACTCTTTGGGGGGTAGTCATCTATCTTTCCCCTTTTTCTTATTTTAATTCTAAGCAGCAACAAGGCCCATATAATTATCAGAAGCGCCACCCCAAATGAGAGTATGTATAATTGGGACCTGCCATTAGGCATTCTCCCTTACCTGCTTGATAGTCCATTCAAACCCGTCAATAGAAATGGTGCAACATTTAAACATATACAACAACATTCCATCACATTAAATGCAGATGCAAATGTGTCATTTACAAACAAAAGGAAATAGTAAATAAGATAAGACTCAAAGTGAAATGTATAACAATTTATCTTAGCATTTAACATAAATAAACATAGTAGATAAGAACACATATCTTAGAAAATATGCAACCCACTACAGATGATGGATATTCCATCTAACTAGAGACTTTCCATTCCAATTCTTGACAACAAGTCACCCCTGAGCTGGGGTTTTGAATCCACAAGAGACTATGGTTCCTAAGGCTAGCTATTATCCCTCTCTCAACAATTAATTCCCACAACCATTTCTAATACACCATCTCTCTTTCCCATGAACCCACACACTTGAACGAATGGGATTCCCTTCTCTTCCATGTAGTCCCTTAGGCTATCCCACTTCTCTGCATGGATCCTGCACAGGTTGGACAAGAAATCTCTTTACCAGGGACACCAAAAACCTACAACTACGTAGGAATTCCCACAATAGAAACTTACTATCTCACNTCCCTTCTCTTCCATGTAGTCCCTTAGGCTATCCCACTTCTCTGCATGGATCCTGCACAGGTTGGACAAGAAATCTCTTTACCAGGGACACCAAAAACCTACAACTACGTAGGAATTCCCACAATAGAAACTTACTATCTCACTTTGACACTTTCTTGCACATAATATAAGTCACGAGCCTATATCCTATTTCACCATGAATTTATATCTCCAACTAGCTAGTACACATGCCCACCATGGTTTCCTTCAAGCTTCAAGCTTCAACACTCTCTTTCTATCCAAAAATCAACATACAAAATCCTTCTCCCTTTCCCCATACAAATTTCCTTCTTTTCCCATATTGTTTTTACTCTCACTCTTCCACAAAAGGATTTTCTTCACCCTCACACTTCTCACATGCACTCATTCCATTCTCTCAATAATTCTATGAGGTGGTCTCACACACCAATCCTCTTACATGTATTCAATGATCGGGGATTGTGAACACTCAAAAGAAAAAGGAAGGTTTATAATAAAGATAATTTAGAAATATGGTTTGGGTTTAATAGGCATGGGTTGTTCCCCCTTGGACCCCCTCCTTGAACCCACTCTCTTGTGGAAACTTAGTTCCCATGTCTATGTCTGTGTTCGTCTGTAGTCGAAAATATATTTTATTTTTTATATACAAAGTTTACATATTACATTGTTTAGCCCACGACCATACATCGTGTGATGTTCCCATATCCTCATTGAGGAACACCACTAAAAATATTTCTTATCGAATACCATTTTGTAACATGCCCAACTGCCTAGCTAAGCCAGGTTATTATAAAATTGACTATCATTCGATTTAAATGCAGAAATGTAAAAAATATAGATACACACCCATGCAATTACCATTAATAATTAAACTCATGAATGATACTAAATTAAATACGTGACACAACAATTAAACATACACAACATCATTCTTTTAAATAAAATACAAATTAAATGTAGCATTTAATCATAGCATTAAAATTGTAAATGACACAATGATTAAAACACTTATATTTTATAGACAATTTACACAATTGTTTGTATACAAAGAATGTTCCACCCAACTATAGACTATGTTGCTCCAATTCTCTCAGCAGTAAGTCACCACCAATATGGGGCTATGAATCCACAAGGATAAACAAGATCCTATGGGTGTCTACATTCCACTATAATAGCTCAAAAATCACCAAGAACATGGTGACAACTCCAACAATTCCAACCACCCAACTCTCTTCTTGATCAACCTACACAACCCAAGGGATGATATTTTCTTATCTGCACCATAGTCCCTCAGACAATCTCCATCCCCTCTAGGGCTCTAGCAGAAACCAACCATGAATCTCTCTACTATGGGCTCTAGGAAATCCATCTACAACAAGAGTGTTCACGCATAAAAATCACTTGATCTTAGGTAATTTCTTAAAAAAAAATCACTCATGAGCATAAGATCCTCATTTTCAGTATAATTTCTAGTTTTAGCAAGATATCTTCAATACCCACTATGGTTGGTCACTCTTTCCCCCACTTAGCTTTGGCTCTCCTCTCCTCTTTACAACTGTAAAAAAAAGAAACTTTCTTATTTTACTACTCAAATTTCCTCTTTTCCCAAGCTTTCTTGACTCTTACTTTTCCCCAAACATGATTACATCCAAATCCTATTGTCATAACTGATTCGGTTGACTTCCTCACTTAACCTCTTACATGAATTCAATTATTTGAGTTCTTAATAAGTCAAAAGGATAAATGGATAAATGACAAATTGATTAATGAAGATGGCTTAATACTGAAGGCAAAATAAAACCCCCATTAAATCCCCTCTCTTGTGGAATCATATCCCCCAGTTACTCTAGTCCTTACTCATCTACAATCAAAAATGTATTTCATTTTATTATTTTTCATGTTGTAACATCTCGCTCTGGCGCACTGAGCGAACCTATTCTTTGAGGACACTTGCTCGTAAGTGATCCGGATTATTATGCTATTAAAACTTTGATTTTTATTATGAGGCATTATGGCTTAATGATATGTTGTTTTACTACATTGACATATACAGGTGCTATTGACTCGGTTTTACTGAATGTGCAGGGTTTAGGAACTCAAGGATGCAGAGGCATCGATGGAACCCCTTGGATTCCAGATCGAGTCAGGGAGTGTGCCATTGGGGTTTGATTGTTTTACTGTAATATTAGTGCATCTGACTAGATGATATGATGTGGATATGTTATGACATGATTTGTTGATGATGCAGGCTGACGATAGCTTGCTGAACAGACTCACATATGGAGTAAAGGGGTCACACACGACTACCAAAAATGTTGAGGGAGAGGAGTGGACAGCAGCCCTGCCACAACCTACTAGCACTCCCGTCGTGGCTCGAACTGTAGGTTAACGATTACCTAGTTCGAGAGGACCCACAATGTCGTGAGGGCAGACTGCGGCAGTCGCTCACAATGATTCTAAGGGGTGCGCAATAAGGCAGGGGTCTTATTCCTTAGAAGCCCTTAGTCTCCCACAAGTTCACCTAGAAGAGTGTTAACTCCAGGGGTTATTGATGTCTACCAAAGCAGTCAAGAGGTGAGTGGCACCCTTGGAGCACATAGTGCATCCTGAAGGGCACATCGTGCAAAGTAACAGATGAGGTGAGTGGCACCCTTGGAGCACCTAGTGCATCCTGAAGGGCACGTCGCATTGTTGATGATAGAGGGATGAACCTAGATGGCCCTGAGACAAATAACATGTTAAGTAATTTTTAAAAACAATTTCTCTAATTAAATGTCGCCCTGTACGAAATTTAAGGCCTAAGTCTAAATTATGCTAGTGGTAAAATTTTGTCTTCTATAAAAAAAAAATAGTAGTAAAAATAATAAAAATAGTAATTTTGACCTTCGTTAAATCTTGTAACATGAAGGGAGTAAGAAATTAAGTTATTCAAAAATAAAAATAAAACTGTGGTAATAAATGTAAAAAGGGGAATTAATTATTTTATCTTTTTGATCATTTAAAAAAAAATAATAATTAAATGATAAAAGGGAAAAGGGGTTAAATTCCACACCTGCCTTTTTGAGTTCTAATTAAAAAAGAGAAAGAGGGAAAAATAAAAAAAATTAGGAAACTAGGGAAAAGAGGTAACATAAAAAGGGAAAAGGGGGAACTTAAGGGAAAAAGCGGAAAGACAACTTAGAAAAGAATCTACCATTTAAGAGCCTTTTAATTTTAAACTGAATTAGCAACTTTGTGATAGGGAAAGCCTTTAAAACCTGTAAGGGAATTTGGGGACACCTAAGAGTGATTCTAGGAGTAACTCTAGGTGGGTGAGGGAAATAAGATCATTAATTAATTAAAGAAAATAATTAATGGAGGAATGTAGGGGATGGGTGACACTTGTACGGAGAAGAATTTTTAGGAATTTATTTGTAAAACTTTAATTAAATGAGATTTTAGGAAAGAAAGGAAGTTTGAAACTCTATAAAATGAAGGAAGGAGAAGGGTGAAGGATCATCTTCTGTTTGCGTAACGTTATGTTGCATAAATATCTACTTGACTGATTTACTTGTGGGAGTTGGGAATAACCATCTTGGAGAGGAGTGGTATCTCGGCCTTGCGAGGCGAGTTGGGAGCTAGATGAGATCTCTGGATAGTGTGTGTGGCCCCTTTGTGGCTCAGGGGGCTAACGGGGAAGAAGAGTACCCCTTGTATTGGCTGGGAGGTACTGGTGAAGTCTTTCCAGTCGGCAAGCGGGAGTAGCTCAGAGCGCGAGGGAAATCATTTGGAGCGAACGAATAGGCAACAATACACTTTCTTCATTTGAATGGTAGATTGTTGTAGGTTTTATGATTGGATATGCATGTTGATTATGTAAGTAGACTGGATGTTTAGATTGATATCTAAAATTTCTCTTAGCCTAGCTCATTGGTTGTCGCCTCCTATGGCATTGTTTTCTCGCATGTTGTGACCGCCCTGTGTGTTGATTGTGACCTTGAGGTTGTTTATCCTTCGTCCCTAGCTCACCAGTCCTCGCCTGAGCAGTCGGCCAGGAGCTTGATCTACATTTGTCGCCTTAGCATTAAAAGACCTATGGATCTCAACGCCCTACTTTTTTGTGTGAGGATGGTGAAGCAAAGGTGAACCTATCAGTCATCTACCTCTATGGATGTCCTTGCCAGATTTTTGACTTACGTCCTTCAGTACTGCCTCTGCATATGGATAATCATGCCTCCTTGTTATGTATTTCTCTGCGCCTTGACTGATAGAATCCCTACGATCCCTTCAATAAGTTATCATTATGGCTCTGGCGTTCTCTTACTGTTGTCAGGGTTTTATATTGGTATTCTAGGATGTAAAAAGTATTCAACTTCAATCTTCATTTTAGTTCTTGATGGATTGGCTGGTTTATATTACTTATGCAATTGTAATTGTGTAACTGATGGAAAATATTACCTCTGGTGTGGTAATTCGGCAGTGGATGTAAAAAATAAAAAATAAAATATATATATATTTATATCTTCAGCTATTGCAATGTGTGATAACTGAAAAATCTAGCCTTGCGCCTTCATCACTTAACTGGCGAAATCTAACTGTGTAAATATCATTTGCTAGCGAATTTGTCTCTGCTTGTTTATCATGTGATAACTGGCCAATTTAAACTCTATGTATTCATCACTTTTTAAAGCGAATCCACTATGTGTATTAACCCTTTTGTTGTCGATTTCTCTCTGCCCAATCATCATTTATAATGTCGATTTTGCTCTTCCTTCCTGTGGTTCAATGGAGTTTTAATCTCTGCATATTTCGCGTGTGCTTAACTTCTGCTCTTCTCGACTGCTGACGACTTAAACCCATGCGATTTAACCCACTCATATTCACTTTACCCTGAATTTATACCCATCACAAAATTTTTATGTTATAGAAGATTTATCTAATTAGAACGGATGTAGGTGCTCCGATACGATTGATATTTTCTCTGGATTCACCCTTCTCTGCACCACGATTTCATTTTCCTTTTTACGAATTTCCCACATCCTTCACCTGTTGCATGGATCGATTGATGAGAAACTTGTTATTGTTTACATGCCTGTTTACACACAGCGATAATGCTAGTCTTACACACAGTCTTGCATGCCTGTTTACACACAGTGATAATGTTGGTCACACAACGTTTACACACAGTCATTTAATAGCATGTTGGGTAACGATATATCTGGAGGAAGCAATATAATTTAATGATGTTTTCACAATGTTTACCCGCAACATTAATACTATTCCCACCATGTTTTACACCGCGAAGTCATAAGGCCATCCACCCTAGCAATTTAATGCATTGACAAGAATCACGCGTATTGTGTGACTGTGGATTTATTGTATAACAAACATTTTTGATATAGACAACGATTGGTATTCCAGCCTGATCGTGAATAAATATTGTAGGCGGCTAGCTATTGATTATGGCGTGGTTGTGGTTGTTGAATTTGATTAGCACTGAGTTCAAACCTTTGCATTTTACCAATAAGGCATAATCCTTGGTGTACTGTATGAATACTCAATTATTCTCATGCTATTTAGGGGTAAGACTCTCCATTAACCTTTGTTATATTTGTTGTAAATCGTGTATTCTATTTTATCTTATTTTAAGAATTTGGCACTTAACATTTTATATCAAAGTGGATGTTTCTTTATATAGTTCCTTCAAATGAGTCTTTATACCTTTTCCACGATACATTTTGAAATATTGGACTTACTTGGGATTTGTGGGTTGGAAGGAATAAATAACAAGAGTATATCTCTCCAGAATTCTAAAATCTTGTTAGCTTTATTTTCAGAGTTATAACTTATGTGAGTTATGGTTGGCCTAGTCCTCAAACTAGGCTTGAATTGGGGTTTTAGTAAAATGGTCATATTGGGGATTGCAAGTCCAAATCATGTAATAATTATGTCATTGGAAAGAGGATATATCAAAGGTAGTACATGTCCAAATTTATAATCTTTAAATGTTATAGATACAATGCTACAGTGTTTACTATTTTTCCTCTTGAAATAGGGAAAACACTTCAGGTTAAATGATAATTCCATTGCAACTTTCCCTTAGAGGGTCTAAGCTAGATGGGGTTAGTGGGAACTCCAAGAAGACACATAGAGTACTTGATAATAATTTAATCAACAAAATTTTATAATTGGAAAATTTGTACTAGTGGGGAGGATGACCAATATGACAATTTCCAAACAAGGCTATAAGACTGATGTTGAGGTTTATTGTTCTTAAAGTGATAATGGTAGATTTCCACCTTAATAATGTTAATGTTGTTATTCAAGTTTATGGCTAGTGGATCGGGATTCAGATTAATTTAGAATTGTCCATTTAGGTTGTAATAATCATTAAAATTAGTATGATGAGTAACGACTAGATTGCAAATTTTAGGCTTGCTAATTTATATATGTAATTGATGTTAGTTGGATTTATATATATCGCCTAATTGGCAACTCAGACTCGCTAAATTGAGTCGTAATTCATGTTAAGTTCGGTTGGTAACTCTTGACTAATGAATTTTTGACTGGTTATTTGGTCTGTAATTAACGCCAATTTAAATCATAGATATTGACCTTCTAGCCTTGATTAATGGTTGGGTAGATGACGAAGTCGTTTTATCTTGTGCTTCCTGTTGAGAGTGTTGTTGTTATTTTAATTAACGTTTGTACTTGGTTTTATAAATATTTAACGTGCTTGGTTGCTCACTGTAAGGGTTCTAGCTACTTGTGTAATTAATGTTGGGTTGTTAGGATGATTTTCCTTAGCTTAGTAGGCTTGGTCTTCTTGAGTCAGGCGGGATGTAGACACCTCCTTGTTCCTCAGAACAGTCGCTAGCCCTGAGACCTTAAATGGCCAAAATCGATGGGAACCTGGGCTTGAGAGTTGCTTATGTGTCCTGGAGGTCCTAACCATTGCAGGGTAGGATGGGCGGGTAGTCATTCTTAATCTTGTTAGGTCATCATGTTGTTGTTGTGTGAGTTTCTTGCGTGGTGTTCGTTGTCGTGTTGCGTTGTTGAGTAATGTCATGTTTACCTTCCTACACACACACACACAAAAAAAATAAAAATGCACTTGTTATGTGAGGCTTGATGTCGTAACTGAATGGTAGGGTTGTTACACATGTACAATGTTTACACATTACATTTCTTGTCCTACAACCATTCATAATATTTACAATTATACAATGTTGCATTAGGGATCAAAGCCAGAGTGTTACAATCCTCTCCCCCTACAATTTTTGTTGTCCTTAATGCACATCACCATACATGTGTACATGTATACATACATAAATTATTACATCACAATACTTGATAATTCTGCAGTTTGATGGCTCTTGTAGCAATTCCAACCAGCAATATCTTGTTCCCCTAAACCTACACAACCCAAGGAAGTGTACCCCTTTCTCTGCATTGCAGTCCCTTAGGCTATCCCACTTCCCTTCTAGCAATCCAACACAGGTCGAACATGAATTCTTAGATATGTGGCTCTAGGAACTCTAGTTGCATAAAAATGGAGTCTTTATACACACGTGTACAAATGTACATTCAGATTCACTCAGAGTCTGCAAAAATTTGCAGGTACTCTTCCTACATGACCTGTTCATGTTTCCATGTGGATTCTTTAAGACGTAGTAGGTCCATTGAACCTTTACTAGGCTGATGTCTTGGTTCCTGAGAACATTGAATTTCCAGTCTAATATGTGCATCAGCTCCACCTAAAAGTCCCCTTCGTGCTCCACCTATATTATAGTTCAATCAATCACATGGTTAGGATCATGCATGAACTTCTTTAATAAAGACACATGAAACACATCATGAACTCTCATGGATGAATAAAATGAAAACATGTATGCAAATGGGTCGATCCTCTCTATAACTTTAATTGACCCACAATATCTCGCTACCATCTTTGGGAAACTTCCCAATTTCAATGAGTTGATTTTTTCCTTCACTTTCATAAACACAAGCTCACCCAATTTAAATTCCCTATGTTCTCTTCCCTTGTCTACATAGCTTTTCTAGATATGATATGCATTCTTTAAATTCTACTTAAATTTTACCATCTTCTCTTATATTTCTCTTAGCATTTTTGTCCCAATAATGGCTTTGTATGTTGGGTTATCCTGACTCACTAGTGTGTTTCATTTTCTTCCATACAAGGCTTCAAATGGGCTCATATTCAACAATGATCAATACCCATTGTTATAATAAAAATCAACCAAATGAAGGTAGTCTACCCACTTAGAATGTTCATCCATTACATACATTTTGAGCATATATTCAACTATTTGGTTGACCATCTTTGTCTTCCCACTTGATTATAGATGATAATTTATACCAAAATTCATATTTCTTTCAAATCCTTTAAACAACCCTTTCCAAAAATTGGAAGTGAACTTGGCATATTTTTCAGATATGATTTCCTTAGGCACACCATGTAGCCTAGCAATTTCCTTCATATAAACTTCTACCATGTTGGTTTCCTTATGTGTCATCTTGATTGGTATAAAATGTGAATCCTTTGTAAGCTTGTACACCACTACTATGATGGAATCATGTTTCCTTGTTGTTATGAGAAACTTAGTAATGAAATCTATGATAAAAATATCCCAGTTCCACTCAAGAATGGGAAATATTTATAGCGATCTCGTTAGATTTCTATGCTCATCCTTTACCTTTTGACATTCCATGCATCTATCAAAAAAATCAGCCACATCTTTCTTCATTCTGAGCCAATAATATTGGCCTCTTATAGTTGTAATTGTTTTTTGATATCCTGGATATTTGACATATGGTACATTGTGCATTAGATTTTCTAATATCCTATATGTTTGGCACATGGAACATATGTTTGACAAATAAGGATGTCAGATATCCAATGCATGAACAATAACCAACATTTCCTTTTCATACATGGATTTTCCCAAATGTCGGTCAAAGAGTTGTTTACTCTAGTGAAAGTCGAAGGTCTATCATCTTACATGAGGATCGCCCCAATTCCTTTTTCCTGAAGCATCACATTCTAGGATAAAAGTCTTGGTCGATTCGGGTAGTGTCAAAACAAGAGTCAAGCACATGGATTCTTCCAAGGCTTAGAACACTACAAGTAGAACACCTTATAGCGAAGGTTTTTAGTGTTACAAAATTTGATGAAATTTTCAAAAACCCCTCCACTACAACCTCCTATATTGGTTGTGAAGGCCTTAATGCATGTTCTATATAATTAAAACTATGGGTGGGAATAGCTTGTAGCAGATTTTATTTTATTTTTTTATTTTTTTTTCCAGTACTTTTATTGTCAAAATGCATCGATGTACCATTACATAAAAAACCTCAATGCATACCTAAACAGAAAAGGAACCAAAACAACCTTACATAAAATTCCCCGGAACATACATAAAACCAAAAAATGCACCAATGCTCCATTACATAAATTATTGGTGCATACATAAAACTAAAATGCATCGGTTCACCATTACATTAAATGAACCAGTCTGTACATAAGACTAAAATGCATCGGTTTTCCATTACATTTCTTATCTGGTGCGTACATAGGAAGAAAACACACTGGGAATTTTCTAATTATTATGCCCTA
>SNQJ01S0029620.1:128674-149236 GCA_010110895.2 Picea sitchensis | reverse complement strand
CATAAAGTAATGAGAAAGGACGTTGTATACCTTGGAATGATTAGGTGAAATGATAGTATAAGTCAAAATGCAGGTGATGAAGGGTAAAATAATAGCAAAAAGTATGGGCAAAAAGAGTACAATATGTGGTCCTAACACTTATGAAAAATGAAAAGATGGGGGGATTTTACCCAGAAATCATAACATTCATCCATCTACAACACTTACACAATTCATCAAAATTGTGATCCAACAATCATTTGATAACAAACTCATTCAATTATGCATAGCTATCCATTTTTATCATCAACCATTCATGTCAAGTTGGTAACCTTCTTCAAACATAAAACAATTCCATAACTCATGCAACATGGGGAAGGAGAATGAAGACTTTCAAATGATGTATGATTTTGGGATTTGAGGGAACAATATATGTAAAGTGAAATCATGGAAGGATTTGGACCTGCATGCAGAGTACAGAAATATTTCCAAAATAATAATATGATTGTCTTCAAATTCAAATCTTGTCCTCACTGCCTTTTTAAAATCCAATCAAAAAAGCCAGTATCATAATAGTTCATAATTCAAGCAAGGAAATTCATCATCACTTCCCAATACTTCACATAAACTCATAATGTAATAAATAAAACTTCCAAGGGCACATTCTGGTCATTGTCATTTTTAATAATGGTAATGTAGAGACCAAACTTTTCCTCCAAAAACCTCAAGCAATGACTTTACCCATATTGGAGATAGCAAGATGTGAAAGTGGTACCAACAATACCTTAAAATAACCTACTATAATATTCGCATTTACATGCCTGTGTTAATTACAACAATTTCCTCATACCCATATTGCAAGATATCAAACCAACTAGGCATGCATACCTTTTAACGGGATTAGAACAAGCTTTCCAATGTCATGCACAAAAATTCATGGTTTGGACTATCAAATGAATATTTCCATTAAACTATTTATTCAAATACCATGATAGCCCATTATTGGATTTCCATAAATCGACCAAGGTTTGCGACTAAAAATGTTATATTGTAAGTTTCTTTTACAAGAAGGTGGATGTTGGCTTCACATGAAGGATTATAAGTATGCAAAAACCCTCTTAACCAATTCGAATGCCATATTTGGAAGTTCAAGGGTAAGGTTTTAGCCATGAAATGGTATCAATCTTGGTGGGAAATTAGACCAGTGCCCAACAAAACGCAGAAGGACATAACCCAAGAAAATTCATGGTTGACCTGTGACATTAACTGCAGAGTGACATTCTTTGGTTGAAACTATGGCATGCACAGATAATTAAAGTTGGAGGACGGATTCCATGGTCATGGGTTCGGACCCTTCAATAAAATGTATCAATGTCTTCACATTTTCATTAAATTCTTTTGTAGACTTTGAAATATCAAACAGTGGAGAAGAGGCTTGAAATAGAGCTTACACTATCGTTTTTTTTTTCCTTTTAAAAAAACAAAGAATAATCAAAACGCATTTGAGCCATTCATTTAAATTGTGTGGCCAGGATTCAAGCTTATACAACGAAGCATGGAAAATTCTATTTGAAAGAAAAAAAAAAGATGGACAAACAAAATACTCATCCACACACCAGTCGAGCTTTTTCTAAAAAACTATTACTGCAAATTGAAAAGAATTTGATGGGCTCATGCTAAATGCATACCTTTTCCTATTGCTCAAGTACTTTCGAAAAAATGTGCTATAGTTATTGTCAATGACCACCATGGGATTGAAAACACTGCACTACCTAGTAGTTCACAAAACCAAATGCCAAAATGGAAATCCAAACAATGTGGGATGGTAACTTCGATGCAAAACAAGCGTGCCTCCATGCATTCAATGTGTGGACCATCACATTCACCAAAACCAACGTGCATTAACTTTTAAGTCTAGGTCATACTTCCACTTCAAATCATCAACAAATAGCAATCCAAGTAGTAAATCCAAGTATGTGAGTTATCACATGGCACTTGAAATGTCATCAACCACACAAGTTGCCAGCTCAAACGGCGGTCCATCTCATTGCAGCTTTAATAAAACCACACTCGTTGCCAACCAGTGATGTGACGGGCATATATATGTTGAGGCAAATGTTAAAACAAGGTTTGAATGATAGCAAAGTATAATGTGAATGCATATAATATACCACATATATTATGTTCAAATAATTTCCAACCCTTTAACTTCATCGTGCCACTTTTAAACTATAACAAAGACATTTTAAATGAGAGCCTGATACTATCATATAATATGAAGGTTGTGACTATCATATAATATGAAGGTTGTTTCATGTAGTTCGAGTATCGTTTCATGTTGGACCATTGTGATATAATCGAACCAACTTTTGAATGTAGAGACCACCTTACCACTTGTGACAAGAATTTGTATATGCCATGAGAACCTTAATATGATACTAACTTTTTGATGATGTGAATTAAACATAAACCATTAGCATGCATATATATGTCATAGGATGGTCATCTATTTGTTGCTAGTAAACATGGCAGACAACCATGCCTTTCCAACCACCAAAACTTGGAGAAACCCCAATGGATAATCATGATGCATCAAAATGCACAAAGTAAAATTAAATGTTGTGATTAATCTTCATAACAAGGGGATAGTCAAAATTTCTTTCTTTTTCTAGGGGGTCAACATCGCAGACAACCATGACTTTCCAACCACCAAAACTTGGAGAAACCCCAATGGATAATCATGGTGCAGCAAGATGCACAAAGTAAAATTAAATGTTGTGATTAATCTTCATAACAAAGGGATAGTCAAAATTATATATATATATATATATATATATTGCCTTGCAATCATTTGCAGGCTGGCTTAGTTGGCAATTTTATGAGTCAACAAGAGCATTTCGACTGATGTCTTCTAAGGAAGATAATAGCAATATACTTGTATGGCTGATTTGTTCTATATTAGATCAGTTTCATTTTATTGATGGAATGTCCTCAACCGTAGAACAAGAAAAATGTGATCATCAAACTGAGAATGGTGAAACAACATATTTTTTACAACTATTTTTCACTCTGATTGTTTAACCAATAACATCCAGTGAAATATATTCGGTCTTGTCTTGTAGATCCTTTCAGGCAAAGATGCAAGAGAAAGTGTGATCCACCCAAGCTATTGAGGACCAGATTATTTGACACTAAATTTGAAATTTTAAGATGGATTTTATGCTCACAAGGACATTGTTGAGTGGGGGTAAGACCACTGGGATTTTACCACTTGCCTTCATCTTGGCAAAACACTATCGATTGGGGAAGATACTTTTGAAGACCTTGATGAGGTTTTTCCAATGCAGAATTACATTGGCCTTGCAAAATGATATCAGTCTTGATTCATACTTATACTCTAAAAGGCTTAAATCTACGTCTTAGTAGATTGAGTTTAATCACCTTCTTTTGCCAAAATATTTCATATGTCAATAGGGTAGTAGTAGTATCAATTTTTTCTTCAATTGGCACTAAATTGACATTCACATATGTCTTCTCTTGATATTCATTGTATGCATTTTCTCCCATAATCCGAACTTGGATTTTCTTCAGATATGTTCATGTTTCTATCTCAGCAACAAGATCATAAACCAATGGGAAAAAAGCATAAGGTGATACCCTAAGAAAAATCCCAATTTTCATAGGAAGCACACAACTGCATGGTGAAGCAAGAGGAGTGTGTGCTAGTTTCTCAACACAAGTCAGTGTTGTACAATATGTATAAAGAATACATTAGAAATAAGTTATAAAGTATCTTCATGTTTAGCTTTCCCCTGTTGACCAGAACAATTGAACAATAGCTAGAATACATTTGTTATTTTTGGATAGTAAAGATCCATTCTTGCTGAGAAATATAATAGATCTGAATAAAGAAAATGACTTTGATTGTAAGAAGAATGAGAAATAATGCATATTTGTAAACCTTGAGGAGGAGGACCAACTACCATTGGTGATGCAATCACATGTTTTTTTCGCTTCTTCTGACGATGTCTAGAAGGAATAGTGCTTGGGGAAGTTGTTGTAAGCACTGCACAATGCAACAATTCCCTTTATTTAATAACATTATTCATCCATAGAAAAGACTTTTAGACAAAACACATATATTTCCTACCATGCACACCTCCATGGTGTGGAGGATAAGTTTTTGGCGATGCTAATGGATGTACTCATGGTTTCCTCATCGGTGACCCAAATGGGTTGTTAATTGTAGGTGAAAATGTAGATCCTGCAAAAAGAAATTTTTCATACCTTACATAAAAATATAAATTATTAACACTTCTACCTACTGAAATTCAAAATTTTGGTACCTTGACTCATAGGTTGCATCACAACGCCAGCAAAGTAACCCGATAGTAGGGATAGACCAAAATAAGGAGACTTTAGCTGAGGTGAATATTAACCATCTTCTTTATAATGCTCCTACATTTTCTTTGGCTCTCATGGAATATCCTTTTTATGATGCTAGGCAATGTCAGGTATCCAGTTCTTCCTGATGAAATAGATCGGGGCAACTTGAGAACTTTTCATAAACAGGTAAAAAAAAATAAAAAATGATTGTGTACCTTCTGCATGGATTCACTTCTCAATGTTTGCCAAGGGAATAGAATGTCAACCATGGGACAAAGAAATCATGACAAAAGATTTATCTTCTTCTCTTTTCCAGGATAGTATGGTTGACAATCTATTATCATTGAGAGAAAGCTCCAAGGTTTCAGAGGTCACCTTTGGTGAGCTTCTTCCTATCATAGATGAAGATGCTTTAGTAAAGTTGTTCTTTGTTTTAGGAATTGTTGGAAAAATTTTGTGTAAACAAGGTTATTGAGTATATAGCTAGTTTTATCATTATTTTTTTTGGTTAAAAATAACACATAATCCATAATGTTCTAAAAATTTATTAATTTCTATCTTTTGTAGAACACGCTAGCAAGTTTGATCCTCCAAGAAGGCCTATCCAAAGTGCTCTCTCTTCACCATTGGTGATGGTTTACAAAAAGGAAGGTTCATGACATATGTGTCCATATTATATAGAGATAAAAAAAAATGATCATTAAAGATAAATTTCATATTCTTGTCATTGATGAATTATTAGATGAATTGAAAGGAGCAATTTTCTTTACCAAGTTGGATCTTTGTTATGGATATCATCAAATCAAAATGAGACAAGAAGACACCACCAAAATATCTTTTAGAACACATGAAGGTCATTATGATTTTTTGGTGATGTCATTTGGATTTACTAATGCACCTTCAACACGTTTTAAGACCTTCAAAAAAAAATCAGAATCTGAAATTTACATGTTAAGCCTTAGATATTGAGATATTAAATTTCTATTGTTATATTAGTGTTGTCCTTATTGGTTAGCTAGATCCTTTAATTGTAATGGTACCCCTTGTCTCTTATATATACCAAGAAGATATAGCTTTAGAAAGCATCTCATCTTGTATATTTGTTATATTGTAAAAGGAGGTTGCCCCTTCGAAGGGGATTCTCATTCACTCTTCTCTCTAATTCTCAAGGTATGGAGTTACTTCTCTTTCTATTTTTATGTTATTTGGTTGTTTTGGTGAATAACATTTTGGGGGTCCAAAAAAATAGATGTTGAGCCATTAATTAGTACTACAAAGAATATCAAGGACATGCATCCCATAATCCAATTCACCATGGGAACACAAAAACCAATGTGTATCAACATTACTCTCAAATATAGCTAGTTTTCTCTATCACTTGCCTTGGAGAGATCCAACTTTAGAACCATTGTTGATAGTTTCTTAGTTTTAATGGAGCATGATCCTTCTTGTGCCCACCCTAATGGTGAGATATTACACACTCACCTAGAATTATTTTCCTAACTTTGATAGTCCATTGTTGAGAATGATTCCTTAGATGAGAATAATCCCCTACAAAATAGGGTGTTCCTCTTCAGTTCAGAGTCAGTTACACTCAGCTAAACTAGTGGAAGTCACTCATTCATGGAAACCTCGGTTTTATCACTAACAGTTGCATGTGTTTCACTCACTTCCACACGTGTGACTCAATTAACTGATGATTGCATGGATCAGTTAACTAGGACTAGGTGGAAGTTCACTCCAATGTATGTCAGTGAGTGTCTAGATCTCTCTAGATCACTACTATGGTGCATTATTTACTCATGTAGCCTATATCTATTGTACATTATTCAATCTTTGTGTGTGGAATACGGTTAATACAATTCTATTCATTTCTCTCCAATTTTTCTCTCGTCTTCTCTATTTTGCAAATTGTGTTCGTTCTTTTTCTAGCTAGATCTCTTGTGCAGGTAGCCACCACATTCTACATGGTATCATAGCCCACAGGATGCTAGGAAGAAAGCACATCAACACTTTATTTGCAAGTACTGAATATTGAAGAAAGCAGAAAAGATGGATTATTCGTGGGCAATACTTCTCACGCCTCATAATTATTTGGAGTGGAAGCCAAAAATTCTACTTCAGCTCACATGCAGAGGCTTGTACCAAATAACTATGGAAATGGCAGTAGAGATCGATTCCACTGATGATAAAAATGACTTTCTCAATAGACAAGATATGGCCATAGGATGTATCTTTTGATCTATTTCTCCTGAAATTCTCTACCAAGTATATGATGAATTACGAAACTCAAATACAAACGAACTATGGACTATATTTGAGGTTTTATTCAGGAATAAAGAATATTGTGAGGATTTCATGCATTAGATTGAAAAGATAGATCCAAAAGAAAATCCATCAGAAGATTAAGCCTCTCAATTTGAAGAGTTTTCTACACAAGTATCTACATAAATTCTTGTTCCATTAATTACAGATGATGTCTACTCCATTTTAGATTTGTTTTATGAATTTCATACAGAAGATATCATGCATGAATCTCAAGAGTCACATGCAAACACTTTTGCATGTGCCATGTGTTAGCACTAAAAGTTACACTTTGACTGCTAAAGTGAAAGCTCAGTACCCGTCAATAGGTTTATGAGATAAATTTTCAAATAAGGTGTCAAATGGATAAAACTCAGCATAGCAATGCACAAACAAAGAAATTTCCAAGCAAGATGTATAAGCAAGTGAGGTCTTGGCTAACTTCAGTCGATGATTTAAAAAGTGGTGTGGGTAAATGTAAGACTTTAATGAGAAGTATGAATAGTCTACTATTAGCATCAAGCCTTACTAGCAGACAAGTGAGGAAAAAGCTCAGACACAAGAACTTCTTTAATCTAAGCTTTAAAACACTGATAATAATTACAACAACATCACAATCAAACATACATTGTAACACAACTATAATACATCAATTGAATCATTCAATGATGAAAAAATTAGAGTGATAAAGAAGTAAAATGATTGGAAAATAAATTTGACTTCTATTAGGAAAAATTTCTCAAATCTCATACATAAAAACCAAAGTTTGGCTCTGTTACATCAAAACATTACTAAGGGAGTCTATGCTCAATAATTTGAAACTCCTAATGAATTATAATGCCTATATTATAGCCTATATAGGGATGATAGCATTACAATTCGAATTCCATCCTCTTTCCCAAAATAGAAACAGTTACAAACAAAAAATGACACGTTTTAACTGATTTTCTGCTTTTTAGGAGGCAAAATTTTGAAAAAAATAGGCTTCAAAACGCCACTTTTAATTATCAAACTATAATAGTTGTGTAAAATATGAGAATGGTTTTTTTATATAAGCTCGTTTCAAATAAAAACCTCTCTCGATTTCTTGAAATTCATCTCTAGCTAGTCGGAATGTGTGTCGCAAAAACATGTCTCAAATAGGAAATCATGGAAACTAAAAAATAGGGCTCAAAAATTCCTTCAAATCTCCCAATCCGTGATGCATGTGTAAAATATTAAAAGGGTTAATGTTCTTGGGTCCGTGCTTGACAATAACCTCCTTTGAATTTTGAAAATTAATCCTGGTTCATTCGAAAATCCTCCTGGAAGTAAACTGGTCAAAAATACCAATTCAACAGTCCTAGAACGGAGTTTTTGCAGCACATTTCGCAGTGCCAATATGAAAACCAACCAAAACCCATTTCTCAACCTCCAAACAAGATGAACACCCTCATGGAGTACTAGGTGGATCTAGTCTTGATTCTGACATCTTTGAAATAGAACGAAGGTGTCTGCAAGCTGTCCAACCTCCAACTCACTTTCGTCAGCCAGTTCGCATCAATTTTCGTAGCGCTTGTCTGAAAATGCTAGTTTTTGCAGCATCGAGCTAGGAGCAATTTGAATTCCTTTAGCATGGAAAAAATGTAATGATGGGAATGAATAAATATTACGTTATTGGACTCATATGTAGGATCAAGTACTCTTGCTTCATAAAAAATGTTGAAACTTGGTGCTTGAGGAAGTTGGTGTTGCAGAATCTCTGAATTCACAGTGCTGCAAAATAGACCGTAAAAATAACGAAATTTCTAGTGAAAATTCTATGTGATAACATCTGGCTCCACAGGGGATGGAGACCTCCCTGTGAGGCTCCAAGAACATGCAATTTCAGTGCCTTATCCATTAGGTTGGTGGAGTCTTATTCAAATACTAAAAGCAAATTGAAAACTGAAAAGCTTGCACACGAGCTTATTTATATACAAGACCCTACTCTAACTGACTTTTACAATTTGCTCAAGTGAAAACAAACTTACACCATAACCACTCAAACTGTTTGGTAACATTCTTTTCTTCTCTGCAGTTGATCAGTAAAAGGTAAGGGAAGTATGACATCATACTGAATACATGTTTTGGAACACTGACAATACCTCCAAATGATGATAAGATGATTAAATTTGCAAGCTCCAATGCTTTTAGAAATTTCAACTCCATATATAACCCCATAGGGTCATAAAATTCATGATAAGGCATGCTAAACTGGTAAAACGTTACCTCGTTTATTTCATCATTTCTCACATGTTGTTTGATGTTCTCACCATGTACAAGTGGATAAAGGATTGATGCATGCTTGTTAATCCCATGTGATATTTGCTCATTTATAAGCGATGGACATGAGATAAGCTGCACATTTATCTCTTCCTTTTCTCCTCCATGGCTCTCCCAAGGATCATATTCATAATTATCATATACATGAACCATGCTAATAGGTTCCAAAGAAGCTATGAAAAAATTATGCTCATCATCATCGCTAAGATATTCATAAAAAATAGGTTGTTCTTGGTTAGTATTTGAAACAACTTCTTCATCATAAGAAGGGATGCTAAAGACATATGTTTCAAGAATAAAAATATCCTCTGCATTTTCTTCATAAGAGCAACAAACAAAATATGCCTTCAATTATGAAAAACTAGGAAAAAATAGAGAGGAATCTTCCCTAGTTTTTTTAACTAACTTATCATTTATCTCTGCTTCATAGTCAGGATAAAAATCCACTATATTTTTATGATGATAACTATCATTTAAATCTTCATCCAGTACAAAGGAACAAGAAGAAGAAAGTGTTGATCCTTCACTGATTTCCTTGACTAGGTTATCTTCTTCAACTTCACAGCCAGGAGAGCAACTTAATGTAGCTTGAACACTTTTATCATATTCCTCACAACAATCATGAAAGAGAAACTCATATGAGTAATACCTTTTACAGTGCAAATTGAAAGCAACATGGAATTCTCTCAAGGTGGATATGCTTGCAGCAGGAAGAGAAAAGTACTTGTGTCTGGCATCATCCTTCAGGGAGAACATAAACAATTCCATTAATAGATCCTCCTGATGCAAGTTCAACTGCTCCATGCATTGGTGAAAATTAATGAGATGTTGAGTAGGATCATCATCATTTTCTTCTCTGAATATAGGCAGTAAACCTCCCCATTTTGATAGATGAGGCACTGGATTTGGAAAACCAAAGATGGCTGAAAATTTTAGAGGAGAAAATCTCCTTGCCAAGATAGCCTCCATAGCCTTTGACATCTTGGTTCTTCATGGAGTGGAATCACAAGGTGAAATATGTAGTCTTTTCTGTCTCCAATCCTTGTTCACCATCAAGAACTGGATGTAATCTTTGTCGTTCCACCCAGGTAAAATTGTCAACTTCGTCCCCGGCAGTGGTGCCAAGAATGTTAGCACTAAAAATTACACTTTGACTACTAAAGTGCAATCTCGGTACCCATCAATAGGTTTATGAGATAAGTTTTCAAATGAGGTGTCAAATGGATAAAACTCAGCATAGCAATGCACAAACATAGAAATTTCCAGGCAATATGTATAAGCAAGTGAGGTCTTGGCTAACTTCAGTCAGTGATTTAAAAAGTGGTGTGGCTAAATTGAACACTTTAATGAGAAGTATGAATAGTCTATTATTAGCATCAAGCCTTACTAGCAGGCAAGTGAGGAAAAATCTCAAACATAAGAACTTCTTTAATCGAAGCTTTAAAACACTGATAATAATTACAACAACATCAAAATCAAACATACATTGTAACACAACTATAATACATCAATTGAATCATTCAATGATGAGAAAATCGGAGTGAGAAAGAAGTAAAATGATTGGAAAAGAAAGTTGACTTATATTGGGCAAAATTGCTCAAATCTCATATTTGGCTCTATTACATCAAAACATTACTAAGGGATTCTATGCTCAACTATTCAAACCCTCTAATGACTTATAATGCCTATATTATAGCCTATATATGGATGATAACATTACAATTTTAATTCCATCCTCTTCCCCAAAATAGAAACAGTTACAAATCAAAAATGACACGTTTTAACTGATTTCTTGCTTTTCAGGAGGCGAAATTCTGAAAAATAGGCTTCAAAACGCCACTTGTAATTCTCAAACTATAATAGTTGTGTAAAATATGAGAATGGTTTTTTTAGATAATATAATTCCAAATAAAAACTCTCTCAGTTTCTTGAAATTCATCTCTATCTGGTCGGAATACGTCTCACAAAAACATGTCTCAAACAAGAAATCATGAAAACTGAAAAATAGGGCTCAAACATTCCTTCGAATCTCCCAATCTATGATACCTGTGTGAAAAATGAAAAAGGTTAATGTTATTGGGTCCATGATTGACAATAGCCTCCTTTGAAGTTTGAAAATTCATCCTGGTTCACCCGAAAATCCTCCCGGAAGTCAACTGGACAAAAACACCACTTGAGCAATCCTAGAACAGACTTTTTGCAGCACATTTCGCAACGCCTATATGAAAACCAACCAAAACCCATTTCTCAACCTCCAAACATGATTAACACTCTCATGTAGTACAAAGTGTATATAGGCTTTATGTTGACATATTTGAAATAACACAGAGGTGTATGCAAGTTGTCCAGCCTCCAACTCACTTTCACCAACCAGTTCGAAGCAATTTCCATAGCGCATGTTTGAAAACACTAGTTTTTGCAGCACTGAGCTAGGAGCAATTTGAAATCCTTTAGCATGGATAAAAGGTAATGATGGGAATGAATGAATGTTGCGTTATTGGACTCATATGCAATATCAAGTGCTCTTGCTTCATAAAAAATGTTGAAACTTGGTGCTTGGGGAAGTTGGCGCTGCATAATCTCCTAATTCACAGTGGTGCAAAATAGACTGTAAAAATAACCAAATTTCTAGTGCAAATTCTATGTGCTAATAGCATGAATGCATCTCAGGAGCAACATCCATGTGCCATGCATGCATCTCAGGAGACAAAAAGGGGGTCACGCACATCAGATTCAATTATGATATTTTATGAGCATAATTTGTAGAAACAAATTAGATATTTGAATTCTGTAGTATTCCAGATATAAAATAGTTTGTAGAACAGAAATATTTTAGCTAGAAATGGAATAGAAACAATGATATAATTAGAACAATACCAAAATAATACCAAAATAACACCAGAAAGAGCACTTTGATTACTGATAGCAATGTTCACTTGCCTCTTCGAGGGGGCAACCTCCAGCAGAGCAGAGCTCTATTACAATAATATCCAAGACAAGATTTATCTAAGGAAGAATCAGAACAATACCATAATAAAACCAGAAAGAGCGCTTTGATTACTGATAGCAATGTTCACTTGCCTCATCGAGGGGGCAACCTCCAGCAGAGCAGAGCTCTATTTTTATTTTTATTTTTTTATTTTTTTTACTGGGGGAATCGGCAACTCGCGGTTCTCGTACTCGCGTGACATGTGGTCGATACCCGTACGCTACCACTATAACCCAGGTGCGCCACACCGCTCGCAATCATGGAGCACAAGTAAATCGGGATGAGAATCAAACTTAAGACCTCCTTTACATATTTCCTTCCATTTACACGGCACTTGCCAATCGGTCTACATCCCTACAGGCAGCAGAGCGGAGCTCTATTACAATAATATCCAAGAAAATATTTCTCATACCCTCTACTCCTGTTTATACTAAATCTATCTATCCAAAAGAACAATCTAGAGGAAGATCCTTCTAGAAGCGGAAGCTTCTATTAGGTCTTCTTACATTTGGTTTATTCTTCCTTATTGTTAGGCCTTATTAATATTGGCCTTTATTACATGGAATTATATTATTCTACCTACATGAGGGGTTAGGTAGGTTAGGTCCCTAACAAATTCCTCTCAGAAAAATACTCAATTTCAAAAAAAAAAATCATCCGAAACAGAGTCTGAGAAGTGAAATTATGAGAATTTTAAAATCAGTAAATTTTCAGCATTTTTACAAAAACGGCCACACGATTTTCAAAGTTTGATCCAAACTTCATTTGAATATTCTTCATTACAAAAAGAGAAAGTGGATATGTGCAGACACCTCACTAGTGCATTTACTTCATCAGATCCGTGCAGACATCTACATCTTCAACAAAATCTTCAACGAGCACAAACTTGCACAGTTGTGAGGTATTTGTGGAGTGAAGGACATAGTTGCTTAACAACTATATTTTATTCCTTCTCACTTTTTCTCTACATTGTACCTTGAGGGGGGGTTTCCATGAGTTTTTCCCTCTTTTTCTTTGTTTTTTCTTTTTTTTCTTTTTTTCAATGTTTCATTCTTAGATGCATTGTACAACGGTTACCTCACATGGCCTTGGTTAGCAAGACCCATTCATCATGTACACTCTAGTAGTGTTCAAGGTGGGTGTTGGAGATATTACACACTAACCTAGAATTATTTTCCTAATGTTTGATAGTCCAATGTTGAGAACGCTTCCTTAGATGAGAATATTCTCTCTATAGAATATTCCCCTACAAAATAGGGTGTTCCTCTTCAATTCAGATTCAATTACACTTAACTGAACTAGTGGAAGTCACTCATGCATGGAAAACTCGGTTTTATCGCCAACAGTTGCATGTGTTTCTCTCACTTCCACCCGTGTGACTCAATTAATTGATGATTGCATGGATCAGTTAACTAGGACTAGGTGCCAGTTCACTCCAGTGTCTGTCAGTGAGTGTCTAGATCTCTCTAGATCACTACTATGGAGCATTAGTTACTCATGTAGCCTATATCTATTGTAAATTATTCACTCTTTGTGTGTGGAATACGGTTAATACAATTCAATTATTTTCTCTCATATTCTCTATTTTGCAAGTTGTGTTCATTATTTTGCTAGTTATATCTCTTGTGGAGGTACTCACCACATTCTACAAATGGCATCATAGATTTTTCTTCAATGAATAAATCCAAATTGTTCATTAGAAATGGTCTTAGAAAAAATATTCTTAGTCCTCAAAACTATAATTTTTGTTATTACCTTGTAGATCTAATTGCACAAAGAAATGAGCTTGAACTCGTCGAATGAAACTAGATTGTATTTCTTAGGGATTAGAGCAATAGAGGTAGTGTTGAATGCTCATATAACCCTCCCTACACATATTGATTCCTCCACTACCCTTATTAGATCTTCTTCTATAAAATCTCATGAAGGATTCCATAGTCTAACCATCTAGCCATGAATGTTTTTCCCTTTGAAAACTTTCATGGACCACTTTTGATTCTTCCTTAGATATTTCCTCCATCAACCTTTCATTTGTTCCATCATCAACAAAGCTTTGAAAATAAGTTTTCATCTTGGAAATTGTTTCTATATTGACATTGTTTTCTTCCTAAGCAATCCTCTTGCAGTGATCCACCCCTAATTCAACAATATAATTGAACATTTTGGCTTTGGAGCCATCTTCTCTCTACATTTCCCATATAGTGTTTATGATTTTTTTATGACTAGCATAGTTGTGGAAGTAATTTGTGTTTTAATCTCTCTTACCTAACCATAAAGCCTTGATCATTTAACCTCCATAAGGCCTCCTTTTCTACTAGTAGTTTCCTCTTGGATAATTGCAATTCCCTTAACCTTGCTTTTGAAGTCTCACCATGAAATCCTTCTACCTCATATACATATACTTTGTATATTTGATTTTCCAGTTGTGGTTAAGCCTTTCTCATCATTCATACACCTAGTATGTGCCCACAATTATACTAATCTCTTTAATTTCTTAAGGTTGGCAACAAACTCGATATTGTCGACTCCTTTAATGAAGCATCACAAGTTTTACATTCATAATTGATCAATTTAATAAAATATTCATCCTCTAACCAAGTAGCGTTGAATTTAAATGGGCTTGGAGGTTTATAATCCTCTTTTGCACTTTGGAGTAGAACTGGAAGATGATTTGATTCCCCATTAACCTCCATCTAATCCCATCGTGGTCATTTATAATGGATTTTGAAACTAAAAATACATCTAATATTTTTTCCACTCTTGCTAACCCCGTTCTCATGTTCCTCCATGTAGGAACCAATTTGATAGGTTCCAAATCCACCAATACAACCTCCTCAATCTTATTCAAGAAGAAATTTTCCAAGGGGTTATCACTAGTTGCACTCCCTAAGATCTCTGCTCTTTTCATAATAAATTTAAATCCTCTCTCGTAATAATTTTCGTGTTCCTAAAGAAATCTTATTATATCAACTCCTCCCAATAAGCCACCTTGTCCTCATAAGGACCATATATGTTGGCAATAGAAAAAATTTCCCCCAACTCCAAAGAGAAGAGTTCTACTCCTATATGTGAGTCAAAGATCGTGGACTTGATTAGTCTCATTAAACTTTTCCTCGAACCAATTACCAATCCCATAGATCTTCTTGTAGAATCTATTGATAAAAAATTCCCAATCCTTCGTGACATTAAACGACTCTCCAATAATCTTAACAACTTCCCCCGTGGTATTTTAAATCAATACAACATCAAGCTTTTGTAAATCCACTAACCTACCCAGGAAATTGGTTTTTTAGGAATTTCCCAATCCCTTAATATTGAAAGACATAATAGGCATGGGTAAACCTTTTCAAGGGTTTGTCTTGTCTTGAGGACCTCTTTTAAGGTATGTTGCTTTCCTTGTTTGATTCCTCTATGGGATATATAAATACATGTTATTTCCTTCCCATTCCAGGATTAGAGCCCTTCTTCAATACATACCTCGTTCATATCTATAACACTTTGTCTAAATATCAAAGGGTATTTAGGTTGGTTTGAATTTTTATGGGCCTCCACATCTATGAGAGGGTTTAGGGCCAAAATTACCCCATTGTTGTACGTACCCAACACCCTTTGTGAACTTTGAGGATATGGGGTACTTCTTTTAACCACCCAAATCCGCACCATTGTTATATGGAACCAAACTCATTGTTATGTTATTAATTATTTACCATAAGCATGCATGATAATACAAATTTATGCAACATAAATGTAACCATTCAATTATTCATGAGACCATAAATCATAATTGCAGGCTAACACGAGAAGCTAGAACTAAGCAAATTACAAATTAATTCAACCATGACATAAATCATAACAATTCAGTGTTAATTCAATACAATTCATAGATACATTTGTGAAGACTTCTCTATCTAGAATTTCCCACCAATTGGTTGCAGAAGAGTAACGTTCCACTCAACTATAGGCTCCCTACTGCAATATTTATCTCTACAATATAGGCCACCCTTGAGTTAAGGCTATGAATCCACATGGGTACATTCTTCCTATGGTTAGTTTTATTTTTTCTTCTCACAGCATAATTCCTAGGTTCACATTCATAATTAATTACACCTATAGAAATTCCCAATCCACAACCATATTCCCCATCGGCCTACATAAACAAAGGAATGGGATACCCTTCTATGATTATTATTTCCTTAGGTTTTCCCACTTTCCTTTAGGGCTATAGCACGTGCTAGCCAATAAATTTCACTTCTGGGATTACAAGGGATTATCAACTATAGCTAATTTCCTCAACGACGACCATTATCATTCCATATAACCACAATTCTCACATAATTCTTGGTTGTAGCTTTCCATAATTCATTTTCAACATTCTCATGGTAGTTCACTCAAGGATAATTCTCTCGATTTTTCCAAATGAAGTACAAAATTTGCAGGGTAATTTGAAGTTACGATAGTTCGGGCTCTCTGCTAATTCAAATGACACCCGACCTTTCAAACTTACTTCCAATTCCTTTGACCCCCAATAATAATTCTCTTTCATGATTAAAAGTAAATATTTTAGTTGCATTGCATGAAGGGGCCACGTAACTTTACAGAGGCTCGTGTACCTCCTTCATGCACTAACCCCCCTGAGGCACAATTAAAAAAATGATTAGCTGGTAATCAAGGGATGTAATTAAGTTTTACAAAGACTTTAGGTCAAATCCCTTACCAAGGTCTTTTTCCTTGGCCTACTTAAGCCTCCTTCTCTTTCCCCTCTTTTGGAGTCATAGCCTCCATTCTTTCTTTCCTTCACTTCTATAGTCGGTGATATATTTTATTGACATTCAATGCTCAATTAAAATTTACTTTTGTCAACTTATAGTCATTCATCATGTACATACATAATACTGAATCAGGGGTCAAAACTAGGGTATTACATTCATTCTCCTTATTGGATAAGGTTCAATATAAACCCCTATCTTTAGAACCCATCCCCCTTAATCTTTCTAGGCTATGAATAATCTAACATAACCCCCCTTTATCTAACTCCCCTTTTTTTGCATTCCATTGGAGATAATCCATTATAAACACCCAATGTTAGTCATTGTTCAAGATCTAAGGAATAAGATGCCACTTCTGAATTCATGGAGGTTGAAAAAGCATTAATAAGCTTACCAAGATATTGAATAGGCCCAACCTCGGATAGAGCCTTTGGCATTATCTCATGCATAGACATGCATGCATCCATATTCAACATAAACTTGAGTGTGCATGAGTTTCAAGTTTCCATTTCTCCTCCAACCCACAACTCCATCCCTAAATCTACTTCTTTGAAGATTATGACACTTATTGGTGTCTCCTTTGCTCCAGTTTTTCCTCACTTTTTTTCTCTTTGTCGTTTTCCCCAATTTGATTGTTCTCTTAGCTGACAATTCCTTCACAAGGTCTAAAAGTTTAGTATTTTTTTCTCCATACCTTTTTTTTTAATTTGAGAACACAATTGCTTGCCAGATGCCCATATACATGACACCTTAAACAATGAAAGGGGATACCCACATAATGTATGGCTTGGATATATTGTCTATCTTGAACCTCAATTTTTATGTCCTCCAACAAACCCTCCTTTAGATCTACCTCTACTAATATACAAGCTATGGTGCAAGAATTTGACCTCTAGAAGCTATCATCAACCTCAAGGAAGGTCCCACTACTATTTTTAATGGCACTAAAAACATCTAATGACCAAAATTCTAATGGCAGGCCCAATAGTTTATCCCACATAGGTTGAGTTGTGGACCACTCTATACGAGGATCAAAGTGGGGACTCCATATTTTCAAGGTTAATAATGTAAAACTCCACATCCATCTCATTCCCATGATCTTAAGTACATCCTCCTCTAATTTGACATAAAGGTAAGTTATCCCCTTAATAGAAGATGAAATTCTATAATGTATCCTAGCTATGGCTTCCACTCCAATTCCAACCATTCCCGTAATTTGTTCTTTGATCTTTTATTATTGAAAAAACACCCTTTCAAGTCTTGATTCACCACCTCCACAACTTGGTGCATCTTAATTTCCTCTCTTAGAACCAATTTAACCTTGTTTTTTCCACGATTTAACACATCTCCTCCCTTTCTTCCAAGGATTTACTTGTAGAGAATCACTCTTCTTTATTTCACTAGCTATAGATTGTTTGCCAAGGTTTCTTGGAATATAATTTTCCAACCCTCCAATCCCCTCTAATTCACCTAACCAAACTAATTCTTCCTTGGTATTTCCCTCAATTGAATTACAACATTGGTTATTAGAGTTTAGGAACAACAAATCCTTCAACGAGTTTTTTTTGTGATCGATCCCAACTTCACCGTTTTTTACCAAAGGAAATGATGGAGATTTAACTAAGTATGAGGAATAGTTAATGCTTGTCTTACTAGATGTCTTTTCACTCATCACTCCAACTGATGACTTTGTTGCTTTTTTAGGGAGACTAACAAACTTGTAAATTCCACATCTATTTCCTATCCTTTTCACATATAACGATTAAGCAAGGTTAAGGGTATACTTGGTAAGCTTGTCATCGAACACTTTTACTCCCTTATGGATCCTCAAACCATTATCTTCCCCTAGGTTCCTAACCAAATCTGACCCCTTGGTGAATATGGACTGCCCTCCAAAGAGGCCTTCAATATAGTTAATCATTTCTTCTTCCATATTTGAAACCTACAAAACTCATCCTCTCCAAACCCCTCAAATTTGTAGTAGTTCATATATAGTTGTGGTATAACTATATAATGCGGGTAGACATGTATATCTGATTTTGGTATTATAGAAATGAAAGTGGCATTTTACTATGTAACATCTTACCAAATCGAAGCTCGTCCAAAGTGAATTCCTTATACAACTCTATGTTATCCTCCTCTTCAATAAGCCTTGGGAACAAAGCCAACTACTTTAATATTTCCCTGATTCTAATATGCTCTAGTTCTTTAAAAATTTCCTTGAAGTGAGCGACCCCCAATGTTGCTAACTCAGAGAAGCCACGAGATTTATCCCCCCGGCATCATGAAGCTCTCAAATTGTATTATAATTCTCACAATGACTAGCAAATTTTTGAAAAAAAATCATATTTTGATCTCTGGCCTGTTGGAAATATTTTTTTCATTGATGTCAAAGATAGGGGGAGAATATGAATGTCCACGATAAATATTGCAAGATGGAGATTGTTGGAAATATTGTTTTTGGATTTTTGATGCTCAGTTTGGATACCCTATCTTTGAAGGCATTTTTACCCTATATACCTAAGTCAAATTGGAGCATAGGTTATATGGTTGGAAATATTATTTTGATACCTTTCCAATGATATATGGCATTCCCTCTAACTCCCTAGGAATGAGGAGATATGAATTTTTTCGTCTGACAACTTAGCTAGAAAATTGAAGTCAACTCAGCCAGTCTTTATAGGTTGGCTTTGAAAGTGGGGACATAAATACTATAAACACAGGATATATGTGTGCATTGATGATCAACCAAGCAATAGATCAAGTCTGAGGTGTGCAGAAGTGAACTGAAGTGCACTAAAGGAGCTAGGGTGTCTTTTGGGGGTCTAAAGGTGTGTAATGAGGAGTCTTCTTGGGATTTTCTTGTTCTTAAGGTGTGTTATGAAGGATTGAAGGTCTAAGATGTTGCAATGTGAATTTTTTTGAGGTTGTGATGCTGTAATGTGCATTTTTTTGAGGTTGTGATGCTGCAATGTGCATTGTTTTGAGGTTGTGATGCTACAATGTCTGTTATTTTAAGGTTGTGATGTTGCAATTGTAGATTTTAACCTTGTACAATATATACTGCAAACAGAGTTTCAGTAAAAGAATAGAAAAGATACAATGGCAAATACAAACATTACACGGAGATTTTTCCCCTCGAAACCCAAACCAAGAAAACCAGCGTATTCTATATTCATTCATCATGATACATTGTTTACAATATTGTCTCGACATATTTTCTCTGATTTAACCAGATTTTCCTCCTTTTCCAATCTCTTTTAATTTCCATGCCCAAAATGAAATTTGAAGCATCGAGATCCTTCATGTCAAATTTAGAGGACAACTGAGTTTTCACATCCTGGATAATCTTCTTTTTGTTTCCTATCAGCAACATGTCATCCACATACAAGACCAAATAAATCAAATGATTGCCAATTAATTTAAAATACACACAGTAATCCTGTTTTCTTCTTGTGAAGCCAAGTCCCAGCATATAAGTATCAAATTTTTGATACCACATCCTTGGTGATTGTTTCAAACCATACATGGACATTTTCAGCTTGCATACTAGCTCCTTCTTTCCCTTCACAACATAACCTTCTGGTTGCTTCATATAGATTTCTTCTTCCATATCCCCATGTAGGAATTTTTTATTCACATCCATTTGTTCTACTTCAAATCAAATGCAGCAGCAATAGATAACATAAATCTTATAGAGCTTAACTTGGCAATAGGAGAAAAAATCTCACCAAAATCAATTCCCTCAACTTGGGAATAACCCTTTGCTACTAATCGAGCTTTGTATTTCTCCACTTTTCCTTCTGCATTCAACTTCTTTTTAAATACCCATTT
>SNQJ01S0029620.1:98240-119100 GCA_010110895.2 Picea sitchensis | reverse complement strand
AGGAGGTAACCCTGACAACTCGTTCGAAAAAACATACTTAAACTCCGACAATACTGGGTACTGATCTACGTAGGGTCCCTTCCTTTCATTCACTGCTTCCACGACATACATTCAACACCCTTGCCTCATGCACTACTTAACCTTCATAGTTGAGATAAAGCGTAGAGACACCTTTCTTCGTACACCATGGATCTCTATTGGCCTTCCTTCATCGTCAACACAAAGCACTCTTTTTGCGAAACAATCTACCATAACTCGATGTGCTTCTAACCAATCCATTCCAATGATTAGGTCATACATCCCAAGAGCAGTGACATATACCTTCAACCTGGTAGTACGCACTCCCAGGTCTACTAGACAATTATCAACGCTAGGTCCTACCGCTTGTTTTTCCCCCGAAGCCATCTCGACTTGTTTAAAGTCATCGTGCTCGTAGGCTGCCAACCCACTCTTTTCTAATGCATATGGTAAAATGAAACTATCTGTAGCACTAGAATCAAATAAAATCTTAACATTGATAAGATTTAGCATACCTGGTGACTCCACCATCATGGATTTATGTTCTGCCTGGCGATTATTAATTGTTGCATAAATCTGGTGGCTACCACTTGCTCTTCCCATCGGGGCCTTTCCTTCTCTATGCACAAATCCCGCTTGCAACTCTGGGCAGTCATGATCGTAATGGGGTCCTCCACACCCCCAACACGTAACGTGATATGGAACCTGCGCATTGCTCTGTGACAGTCTCTGAAATGAGTTCCTTCCCCTGGAACCCCTGCCCCTACTAGTTGCTCCCTGAGATAGTCGTGGAACTTCCTGCGTCGTTGGTAATGAACGGGATGCTGCACTCGCTGCCATTGAAATACTTGTGGAAATTGTCCTTGGTGTGACTCTATTACCATATGGAGGTGGCATGGAGCTCCCTCCCCTGAAGAATGTCCTAGGGGCCTTCCCCACGAATCCAGGACGATGCGGAAAGGTTGACCTCATACCTTTATTTAAGTTCATGTGTTCCTCGGCATAACGTGCATTTTCTACTGCTTCCGCTACTGAAGACGTTTTCCACATCCGTACCATGGCCCTTATCTTAGGGTTTAACCCATAGACAAAGTGTTCTGCCTGTCATTGATCGTTATTCATGTACGTAACATATTTTACCAATTCCATGAACTTGATCTCATACTCTTCCACAGTCTCGTTTCCTTGTACTAGAGCATGAAATGCTCCCACTTGTTGTTCCTCATAGTAAGATGGTAGATATTTCCTTCAGAACCTCTCCTCAAAAAGTTCCCAAGAGATGGTGTCTGGGGTAAGGTGCAACTGCCTCTCCAGGTTGCCCCACTAGTTCAAGGCACTGTCCCTTAACTGAAAGATTGTTATTTTAGCCTTTGATGTGGATGCATGGTCCCTTAAGGCAAAACATCGTGCCATCCCTTCCAACCATGCTTCTGCAAGTTCACTGGCACGACCCCCAGCGAACTCTGGAAGCTTGATCTTCTGCAGTTCTCTAGTGATGTTCTCGGGTGGAGGCCCTCCCCCTAAATCCCTCGATGCTTCGGGATTACCCGTTCTAGATGGTGGGGGCTCCACTTCAATCCTTGCTGGTTGACGCCCCTTTAAGGTCTTATTTATGGCCTCCAAAGAGCGCAAAATGAGAGCTAATTCAGGCGATGGTGGTGGTGGTGTTGGCGGTCCCTGTGACGATGCCCCTCTGCCTTGATTTCTACGAGTCCTAACCATCTTGTATAATGGAATCTGCATCAATCAAAAGTTTGTCAAGGAGAGTCTAAGGAAATTCACATTTGCGCAACTTAAACTTGAAAACAGGGTTAGGCGTAAGTTTTTTTTTTACTTGTCTGTAAACAGACGTTACACTCTTTAGGGGAAGTGGCTAGGTCAGGGTCGAAAGCCTCTAAGCTCGATGTTTTCGCCTAAGGAAACTATTGACTCTCTCGCATGTGATCAACACATTTAACCTATCATTACTATCATGGTGCAGTGGTGTACAGTCTTTGGTGAAAGCTCTATACTCGGTGGATAGGTCGTTGGTTCAAAACTCGTCCGCTCCAACAGAAATTTAATCAAAATAAAAAAATAAATTTTATTAGTATCATAATGTTATGTTAATCATTAAATATTTTTAATTATGTTAATGTTAATTACACAACTAATTAATTAATCATTCAATTACTAACTAATTAATTACTCTTATTAAAGCATTGAAATAAAAATAAAAATTTGTAATTAGTTATTTAAAAAAAAAAAAAAATAGAAATTGAAATTGAAATTAATAAAAGAAATTAAATAAAGTAATTAAAACATAAATTAGATTTTATTCATAATACAATTTATAAAGTAAATAAATAATAAATAAATTTAGTAGGGCACGCATGAAGCCCACGTGCCCTCCTGGGCTCTTATTTCCCTCTAAAACCCTAATCCGCCCTTACTCCTAGTCATTTCTCAATCCTTCCAGACCGCCTCTGCCTCTGCAGCTGGAGGCCGAGGGTTTTTTTTTGTTTGTTATTATTTTTTTTTATTTTTTTTTGTTTTGAAAGGCGCCATGGCTGGAGGTCTTCAAGCCTGAGCAAGCTAGCCAAGTCTCTGATGCCACATCTTTTTTTTTTCTTCACATTCTTAGATTATCTCTCGGATTTGTGTGGTCGGTCGTTTTGGCGTTGTGTTGCAGGTTCTTGGCTTGGTTTGGGCGTCGACTTCGCTACCGGTCGCGTGTTCAAAACCCATGAGCCCCCACTCATTCTTCTTTTTTTTTTGGATTTGGGCCTGTGTGTAATACATTGTGCCTAGACGAGTAGTGCCAGAAAACCTTCTCTCGTCGTTTGGCCTGGCTTGGCCTCAACCTTGGTGTTGGTTTTTGATCTGTGTAATGGTCAATGGCTTTGTGTTGTGTGATGCCTTAGGGCTTAGCTCTATAACTAGAGATTGGGCCTGGACGCGTAGCATACTTAGAGACACTCATTGTGGGCTACTCCTCCATGGCTTAACGCTTGGTTTTGAGCAAAGAGTGCGCGTTGTGGGATCCTCTTCGTAGCTTAGTGTTTGGTCTTGGGCCTTCAGCTTTAGTGTTGAGCATTGGTTGGTTTTGATGCGTAGTGCAAGCGCTTTTGTGTCCTTTGTGGTCTCCACCCTCGTGGATTGGTGCTTGGTCTCGACCTGGTTGCTCGGCTTTGTCGCGTACTGTGTATTGTTGGTGCTTAGCTTGTGGACTTTATAACTTAGTTGAAATCTGTAGATTGGGCCTCGGGCCTAAATATTGTCTCTTATGTTGTGCCTTCCAGACTGTTGTGTGTGTAGTGCACTGCCGTGTGTGTAGTGCACTGCTTTGGCTCCCTTCTGGACTCTCTCCTTGGCGCCTTGCGTGAGTTATCATGTGATTTGGCATGTGATGTAACTTTGGCTAGATAGCTTGGAGATTGGATTTGAAGGGTAGTTGGCCCAATATTTTTTTTTGTTATGTCAAGCGTGGTTTCGTAGCCTTGGCTTTGGCGCTTGGTCTCTGGTGTTGACTGGTGTGTTGAATGCTTGATAATTGGTGCTTGTCTGGAATACCAGATGCATTGTGCATCAAATTTTATCCTTCATCAAGCCGTGAACAAATTGTGGATGTCTCGTTTCATTTTTTCAAAGAAAAAGGTTAACATCATTGTCTGTATGGTTGTTTTTTGTTAGTTACACTAGCAAAGTTATATGTGGCAAATCGGCAATGTAAAAATTAACTTTATGATAACACGATTACATGTATGGGGTTGATTGAAATGAGCTTAATTTACTTTGTTTTTCTAGTGTCTATTTCAAAATAATAACAAGAGCTTCCCCTTACTACGGAGCATAGATGTAATGGTATAATTTTGTCCATTGTTGAGTGTATTTAAATTTTAACTGCTTCGTTTTGTTGTAGGATCTTTACCAACCATGCTTAGCATGGGTTTAAATGCTTCGTTCCCTTATAGAAGCATGGGTCAAGGACTGTTTGACTACACTCCGAGGACCATCTGGTTTGGTGGTGTTACATTTTGGAGCATAATCAAATACAACAGAATCATAGCATCTCCAAGGGGCATTTACAAGGCGATGGACTGTTGGAGTTTGCTTTTGGGTTGAACTTGTAGCTCATAACATCCTCATTGGTCATATACTGGTAAGTCTTGAGTTGATTTAGAAAATAATATTAGGATTTCCTTACTGCAGGGAAGAATTTCAATTATTTATTTTATTTTTCTCCTTGAATTTATTCATCTGCTTCATTGCCTTGTAGGGAGTTCTACTGACCATGTTGAGCATGGATTATGGACTGTTCAGTAAATTCTTTGGGAGCTTGGTGCTTTGGTTTGATGACATTTCTCAGTTGATGCTCAGTTTTCCTCTAAAACTCGCCAGATCATATTTTGAGTATTTTTTTTTTCTCTTTGTCGAGTCTGAAAAGAGTCTTCCTGAGTCACATGCCAGTTAAGTCTGACAAAATTGCTCTAGATAATTTAGTTACTTTATGTTGGTGGGTTGATGCTCAAATTTGCATGTATAATGTGTGACATGAATCCTTTTAAGGTTTGAACATGTTGTATCTATGTTATAGTACAGTTTAATGTAATTGCAGAGCATATGTAAAGAATGGTGTAAATGGAATGATGGTTTTGTTGCCTATGTACAGAAAATTTCTGCATAGACAATATTGATTAAGGTCCTTGAGCTTTATGTAACGCTAAATTTGAGGAAGCGTGGAAAACGTGAAAGCCTTAGCACCCCTGAAAATTGTTCTTCATCTTATTGACATTGCAATATACTGAGAGATTGGTTTTCTTAATACCTCACGACTTTTAAGATTTAATGTTTTAGAAAATGTTTTGGAACCTTTGAAGTTGTTATTAGCCTCAACATTACAATTTCTACGAAAGTTTTGCGCCTACCAACCTACTTTGATAACACTGAAGGGTAAAGCGTTTTACAGGTCAACAAGTTTTAGAGTTTTTTTTTTGGAGAGTTTTAGGATTGTTTACAGGACACATGGCTTAGCTTTCTGTCCAGAGTCAAGAGGATGGGTGGGTAGGTGGGCCTTTGGTCCCAGGTTTCAAACTAACGCTCTGATACCATGTGTATGGTCTCTTCCCACAAAGCCTTATAAAAACATAAGTTAAAATAGAGAAACACTATCCTAACTTTTAACCATTCATTATTCAACAAAATTAAAATTTATGAGTAGCATCATAATAAACGACATATTCAGCAGCATGATAATAAACCACAAATTCAGCATATTAATGAAAATACATACCTCTAACTGATGCTATTGTTGTTCTCCAACTCTGCCTGATGCTCTGCCCAAAACCGACTAACCTCCCAGCCGACTAGGAATAGAGCCTCTCCGGCTCCCTAGCTCTATGATTCCGTAAGGATTCCTGGCCCCCGAGCCCAAAACTCCCAGCAATAGGTGCCCCCTGTCTCAATCCACCAAACTCCAACTAGTTCCTCAAGCAAAAACCAGAACCATCCTCCAGCAAGCTACTCCAGCCCCAAACCAGCAATTCATTCCTCTCCTCTCTACAAATGATGCTCACTCTCCCAAAAATCAAAAGTCCTCTCTCGAATGTTTTTTTCCTCCTCTTATCCTCCTTTCCCCCTCTCTCATTCACCGCCTTCTCCCTTTCATTAAGACTCACCCACCTTATCCCTCCATTCAATGCCAACCACCTTATCCCCTTCTCTTTAATGGTTCCATCATTCGATACAAAATAATAATTAATAATTTATTAAACAGATATTCAATCATTAAATTCATTAATTAGTTAATTAAACTAATTCACATTCAACAAATATTTAACCAGGACAATTAATTAATTATTTATTTTAAACTAATATTCATTAAACAATTAATTAAACCATGACAATTGATTAATACTTAGGGTTGTTACACAATGACAAAGGGGTAGATTGTTGGAAATATTGTTGTCATTGATTTCAAATATAGAGAGAGACTATGGATGTCCAATATAAAGATTGCACGCTGGATATGGTTTGAAATATTGTTTTTGGATTTTTGATGCTCAGTTTATATAACCTATCTTTGAAGGAATTGTACCCTATATACCTAGCTCAAATTTGAGCATAGCTTGTATGGTTGGAAATATTATTTCGATACCTTTCCAACAGTATATGGCATTCCCTCTAACTCCCTAGGAATGGGGAGATATGAATTTTTCCATTTGACAACCTAGCCAACAAATTGAGGTTGGCTTAGCAAGTATATACAGGTCGGCCCTGAAAGTGGGGATAGAAACACTATAAATGCATGATAGATATTCCCATTTGATGAGAAACCAAGCAAGAGAACAAGTTTTAGGTGCATAGAAGTGATATATGTGCGCTAAAGGAGATGGGGTGTCTTTTTGGGGTCTAAAGGTGTGCAAGAGGAGTCTTCTTAGGATTTTCTTGGTCTTAATGTGCGTTATGAAGGACTAAAGGTATATGATGCTGCAATGTACATTATTTTGAGGTTGTGACACTGCAATGTGTGTTTTTTTGAAGTTGCGATGCTGCAATCTGGGATCATATTCTAAGAATGATGCTATGAGGCTCGCTAGGGCATGAAGGATACATGTGACTATGGTTTGAATGATTGTTTGTAGAATGAAGCATTCAGGTGAAGTCAGAAGTACTCCGTGTATGAGGATATTGGATTGGTGTCTACACATATCTTGTTGAGTGGGTGCTCAGTTGAGGAGATTTGTGTCTTCAACAGGTTGGCACTTACAAATATTGTAACAGTAGGTTGGCGCCTACAAGTGTTGTTGATTTGGTGCTCAATTGAGGAGATTGTTGTCTCCAATAGGTTGGTGCCTACATCTTGCTGAGTCGATGCTCAGTTAAAAAGACTGGTGTCTCCAATAGGTTGGTGCCTACAATGTTTGTAACAACAGGTTGGCGCCTACAAACATTTATAAAGATAAGTTTATGGTTTTCTCTCAATTGGGTTTCCATGTTAAAATCTCTACATTATGATTTGAGTTTATATGTGATCATTGTTTCTCAGCTAATGAATGATTGATGAATGGTTAAATAAAGTAAAAATTATCTTATACTAATTCATCCCTCTCTCAGTATAAGCATAAGTTCAACACGACCTCTATCCAAAGAGCCCGATGCTTTAACCTCCCTTCTTTCTCTTGTTACAACAAGATGGAATAGCGACATGCTTCTAAAATACAACATTTTCCATGTCCCTTTAAATACCCAAGCCCCCCTTGATTGTGCCCACATAGTTGTTTGATATCCTCCTCTATACAACTAAGCTCCGCCATAATTTATTTCCACTGATCAACTGCCAAGGACACAACCTTCCCCTTTAGACCACACAGGGCCTAATCAAATTGTACACTAGTAGACAAATGATGATTCCCTTGAATATGCATCTAATTATCCCTTATGATATTCTGAAATTATTCAACCTTCTCCCAAGTGGAATTATATTTAAAGGGCACTCTTGATTTCACTTATGCTTGACCCAAGTCTAAGAAGACCATAAAATGATCAGAACATCGAATAGACCCAACCAAACAACGATAAAACCCTAATTCCTTAAGTAATGAGTGATAAACCATAAAGTGGTTGAGACATTTTGAAACCTTGTCTCCCCCTCCTCAATTGTTACTCCATGTAGGCTTAAGAAGAATTGGCTCGACATCGACTACACTAGCTCCCTCTAACTTATCCAGGAAGCCTTCCATATTATCTTCACAGGTTGAGGGACCCCAAATCTCCTCCCTGCTCAAGGTAAATTTTAGGTCTTTGCCAATTATTAAATTCTTTGTCTTTAAACAAATCAGACTGAACAACTGAGTCCAAAAGGATTCTTTCCCATCATATGGCCCATATAAGTTAAGTATGGTGAACTCGAGGCCTAGTTCCTTGCTAACAACTTCCACTGCCAAACCTGAACAAATGAAGAAAACATTAATGACATCACACTGAGCCAAAATGACAGTAATAATCCCCCCAAACATCCCAACAAAATCCACCCCAAAGAATTTCAAACCTGGGAAAAGCTTCCCCATCTCAAAGATTAGTGGGTCACTTTGTCCCATCGACTCCTGAATTAAAACAATATCCAATTTTTCTAAGTAAAAAAAATGTCTTAGAGAGATTTTCTTGCCCCCCTCCAGGCCACGCATATTCGCTAACATCATTTTCATGAGGTCCCTATCAGAGGGGTTATGCCTACTTTAAGAGCCTCGAAAATTAATTGTTGTCTTCCTTGAGAAACTTCACATGAAGCACACTCTTGTACATGCCTTTGTGCATACTTACATCCTACCTTGACATGGCCACCCTCCTTATGAACATCCCAACTCAATACCCCCAACTACTGCTAGCTTTTACTGGGGTCCCATGGCCTTAAAAGATATGGGTCATGGCCTAAATATGCAGATAAGGAACCCAAAGTAGAGGGAAAAGCAAAGTTCTCAGGAGGATAAGAGGCACCACCACCATTTCAATCAGGAGGCACTACACATGGATCACCCCCTCGATCCTCTAATGAATTATACTAAAAGGGCTCCCCCTTTGGGGAAATACGACTCAATTCTCTATTGTCCTCTTTTAAACTAGAACATGAGCGAACTGGCTCAGAATCAAAATTAGGAATATGATGAGAAACAAAATAACCAAAGTCTCGAGCCATTGTAGAGCTAAAAACATGAAAAATAGGATGTAGCTTAGAATGACTGGGCAAAGCTAACTGATAGGCCACCTGTCTCACGTGCTTGAGAATGGTATAAGGACCATAAAATTTGGGCCCCAGCTTCTGATAATGGTTGGCCTTGAGGGAATTTTTCTTGTAAGGTTGCAGTCAGAGAAACCCCTGATCCCCTTCTGCAAATTGATGTTCGGAGCAATCTTGATCTGCTTGTTGCTTCATGCGATTCTGGGCCATGACCAAATTCTCTTTGAGGGTATGGATAATAGCCTCTCGAACTGTAAGCGTTTGGTCAACCGCCTGGGCCTTCGAGACACCTGGTAAATATGAGAGAACTGAAGGTGTCTTTTGTCCATATACCACTTCAAAAGGACTCATGCGGGTAGTTGTATGGTATGAAGTGTTGTACCACCATTCATCTAGGGGTAACCATTGAGCCCATTGATTTTTCTTTTCCGATGCAAAACGCCTCAAATATGTTTCCAAACACTTTTTGACAACGTCAGTTTGACCATCAGTCTGGGGATGATAAGCTATGCTGAGATGCAATTGGGTGCCTTGTAGCTTGAACAATTCTTGCCAAAAATTGCTGGTGAAATTTTGGTCGCGATTAGAAAAAATAGAATGAGGCATGCCATGAATCTTGAAGACATGATCCATGAAAAGTTGAGCCACGGTGGATGTTGTAAATGGGTGTTGAAGAGCACAAAAATGAGCATACTTGGAAAGGCGATCAACTACCACCATGATGACTGATTTATTGCCCGATTTAGGTAAGACTGTAATAAAATTCATAGAGATATCCCGCCAAATAGCAGGTGGAATCTGAAGCGGTTGTAGTGTGCCAGGAGATTTGACTGTATTGCCCTTGTTACGTTGACACACATCACATTCAACTGAAAAATTACGAACGTCTTGTTTCATACCATCCCATAAAATAGGTTTTGGTAAACCTGGAGTGCCCAGCTGTGGGTGTAGCATGAAACTCAGAAAGTACCGTGGATTTAAGTTTTGATTGTTTACTTAAATACAAACAACCTTTGTATTGAAGCTCATCATGGAGCCAAGAGTACCCTGGGGAAACTAGAGAATTGGACTGCCATTGTTGTATCAGATGCAAACTTTTGGGATCGTGTAGCCATTCCTCGCGAACGGCTTCGAGCCAATTTGGTACAATGAAGGAGAGAGAAAAAAGGGACCCTTCATCTTCATATTTTCGAGAAAGTGCATCTGCAACCACATTGTATTTTCCTTTCTTGTAAATGATCTCATAATCATATCCAAAGAGCTTAGTCACCCATTTGTGTTGCTCTGGGGAGGAAATGTGTTGTTCCATAAAATACTTGAGGCTTTGATGATCTATATTAATTTGGAAGCGTTTCCCCAATAGATAAGGGCGCCAAAGATCAATGGCATGCAGAATAGCCAACATTTCCTTTTCATAGATTGATTTTCCCAAATTTCATTCAGACAGTTGTTTGTTGGTAAAGGCCAAAGGCCGACCCTCTTGCATAAGGACAATGGAAATTCTTTTCTCTAAAGCATCACATTTCAGGACAAAGGTCTTTGTGAAATCAGGAAGGGTCAGGACTGGAGTGGTGCACATGGCCATCTTCAAGGTTTGAAAATCCTGAGCAGCTGCTGGAGTCCAAGTGAAAGAATTTTTTTTAAGGAGTGCAGTGAGAGGTGTTGCAATCTTTCCATAATTCTTAAAAAACTTGCAATAATAACATGTTAAGCCCATAAATCCACGCGATATTTTGAGAGTCTTTGGGTGTGCCCAGTCTTGCATAGCTTCAATCTTTTTAGGATCCACCCTGACGTCGTCCTTGCTAACAAGATGACCCAAGTATTCGACTTCTGAGGYGCCAAAAGCACATTTAGATTATTTCAGGAAAAGTTGGTGCTGAGAGAGTAGATGGAGAACTTGATCCACATGAGCAAGATGTTATGTCCAGGTTTTTCTATAGATGAGGATATCATCAAAGAAAACTAAGACAAAATGACGGAGAAAAGGATGGAATACATGATTCATGAGGCTTTGGAAGGTGGAGGGGGCATTACACAAGCCAAAGGGCATGACCAAAAACTCATAGTGGCCCTCATGAGTTCTAAAGGCACTCTTAGGAATGTTTGCCTCTTTCATACGGATCTGGTGGTAGCCAGAATGAAGATCAATAAAGAACTGGGCGCCACTCAATTCATCCAAGAGGTCATCAATGAAAGGAATGGGAAATTGTCTTTAATGGTGAGTTTGTTGAGGGTGCGAAAGTCAGGACACATGCGCCAAGAACCTTCTCTCTTCAGGACCATGACCACGAGAGAAGAGTACGGACTCATACTAGGGCAGATAACGCTTGCGTTAATTAGTTCTTGAACCATTTTCTCAATTTCATTTTTTTGGGAAAAGAGTTGACGAAAGGGATGGATATTGGGAGGAAGGCTTCCTAGGACAAGGGGAATGGAATGATCATGAACACCACGGGAAGGAGGGAGTCCCTGGGGAGTGGAAAATACCACTTGATGTTTAGAGAGGATGGATTGGAGGTCTTGCGACACATAGGGTGTCTCATTTGCTTGTATGGCATGGAGTTGGGCAATAACGCTAGAAAGACCTTTTTTTAGCAGCTTTTCCATGCGATGGGAACTAATGATCTTAGGGGAACCGGCGGTGATGCCTTGGAACTTATATTGTTGGCCCTCCTGGTCAAATTGCATGGTTAATTCCTTAAAATCCATGAGAATGGGACCCAAAGTCCTTAGCCAGTCTACACCCAACACAATGTCACAACCGCCCATGTCGATATCAGACATATGAGATTTCAGGTGGTAGTCACCAATTTGGAGACGCACATTTTCACAACACCCTCCACATTTCATGGAGTCGCCATTGGCAATCATGATTTGGAAATTATTGACTACATGGATATAGCAATGAGTTTCTTGGGCAATGTAATGATGAATAAAAGTATGGGTGCTTCCACTATCAACAAGAATGATGACCTTCCAATGCTCGATGTAACCAATTAGATTGAGGTTTTCGGGAGCAGAGAAGCCAGTGAGAGAATTTAGGGAAATGACCGGTTCTACTTCGGGAGGGCATGAGGGAGGGGTTATGCCAGTGGGTCCAGGTGACTCAGACACAAGGGGAGATTCAACCTCCTCTTTCGAAACATCCTCTGAGATGGCCATAAAAAGATTTTGTTCCTTACACCTGTGTCCCGGAAAATATTTTTCATCACAATTATAACAAAGGCCTTTGAGTTGGCGTTCAGTCATTTCAGCCCTGGTCAATTTTTGGATCTTTAGTGGAGTAGAAGGAGGAGTGTGATTTACTAGTTTAGTACGAGGAATGAATGAGGGTTTCTGATTTTGAGAAGAGACAACCTGCTGTGCTTCCTTAGCTCTTTTAGTTGCCTCCACCCAAATATGGGGCCGGTCCATGAGGACATGGGCACGAATCTCAGCCTTGAGGCCACTGATAAAACATTCTCGGAAAAAAGCAACAGACATGCCCTCTCTACGAAAATCCAGTCGCTCAAAAGCAGCTATAAAGTCTTCCACAGTTCTAGATTGTTTCAACTTTGTCAAACGGCCTAAATGATTGGTGTTAGTGTCAAAGCATTCATAAAGCTCTGCCACAAAGTGTGTCCAAGAAAAATACCCTTGGCGTGCAGTTTTTCTCCATTGCCACCATTGCCAACGTTCTTGATCTAGATGGAGAACACCATACCGGAGTTTCACCAAATCATCTGTAATGTCGTACAAAGAGAAATAATGTTCCATTTGAGTTACCCAACCAGTGGGATCTGAGCCATCAAATTTGGTCACATCCACACACAGAAGGCGAAAGGTCACGCTGAAAGTGATGGGGATGAAAATTATGGGAATGAGAGGAAGTTTCAACTTCGATATGCAAAGGTGGGTCAGATAAAGGGCGATCAGCAGGGATATGCAGCTTGGTGTAGATCATTGAAGCGACAGATTCAAGATGGGTAGTAATGTCTTGTTTGAGGTCTTCTTTGATTTCCTCGATTGAGGCGGTGATGGACAAATGCATGTTTTTATTGATGGTGTCAATATTGGCACTGATTTGTCTCACTTCTTGTTGGGTCTCTATGAAATTGGATTGCAAGGTAGTGAAGCGAGCTTCCAAGTCTTGGCTATGGGTATGGGCCATGATGACGAGGGAACCGAAAAGGAGCGGGTGGGGTCAAACATTTTGCTAAAAAATGATAGGTATGAATGTGATAAGGGCGAAGAGATAAATCCAATAGAATAGGTCTCAAATAATGGTGCAACAAAATCCAGACTTTTTTTTTTACACCTGCGGAGTTATACTCCAATCTGAAGAATATTGTAGTGATGAAATGCCCAAATGCTTAATCAGGAAGAAATGTGTAGTGATTTGGCAACTCGAATGCATGAGTCACAGTTGTGTGGCAATAGATTTTGTCTGTTTTATTTTTTTGTTTACGTCCCCAAAGGTTAGGTATTAAAGGGTACTACAGATAAGGGTTTGCCCTATGCTATAGTTCTCTGATATATGTGCGGGGTCCAACAATAGTACTCGGCCCAATATCTCAGGGCACCAACTAAGGAGGCTAGACCATACCCTTAGTCATACTACCTGACTACCCAGGTACTAGAGAGTATCTTCCCGAGTGTTTTTCTCGGTGACACTATAGAAGTCAGGTGACCGATCAGTTTATCTAAAGAGGGCTTCACGAAATCTAGGTCGATCCGTATACAAGTGTTGTCTGATGCGCTACCACTCGAAGGGGTACCGACAGGGGTTACAAGGGTGGCCAACATGTGTGTGCTTAAGTACCACTTGTATTTCCTGCATGTATGAATCCCTCAACCGCAAGTTTATGCACGTAATGACAGATCTATGTAGCTTAAATATGTCGGAATATGTCTCTACCCTGGAAACAAATTAACCCACAATTTTCTGCTGAGGAAAGTGCTCTGATACCACTTGTAATATTCCAGATATAAAAAGCATGCAGAACATAAATAAAATGTTAGCAATGGTAGATAAACAACAATATAACCATAACAACACCACAATAATACTGAAAAGATATCAGAATAACACCAGAAAGAGCACTTTGATTCTGAGAGCAATATTCACTTGCCTCTTCGAGGGGGCAACCTCCAGTCGAGTAGAGCTCTATTACAATAATATCCAAGACAAAAGTTCGCATACCCTCGACTCTTATTTATACTAAATATGTCTATCAAAAGAACCATCTAGAGGAAGATCCTTCTAGAAGCGGAAGCTTCTATTAGGTCTACTTACATTCGACTTATTCTTCCTTATTTCTAGGCCTTATTAATATTGACCTTTATTACATCAGAATATATTATTCTAACTACGTGAGGGGTTAGGTCCCTAACAGTTTCAAAAAGAACTTTGTGCGGATCCAGTGCAGCCAAAATATGTGCTACTGAATGGAGATTATTATTTTTATACCTCGTATCCACAGAGATGAAGGTACCTAGCATGTTGCCAAAGGAATTAAGGCTAGAATCTGTCCAAAATTTGATAGGTAGATTCAGTAAATTAACCCAAGTATGCATGCTACAAAGTACCTCCTCCTTGGCATAAAAAAGAGAATGGTAGGTCTTAGCTCAAAACAAGTATTGATCTTAGTAGTAATGCCCTTCCATAATAGATCTTGCATCCTTCCTTGATTGAAAAATAAATCTGATCCATCCTCGGAAGAGAAGATGGAAAATTGGCACATAGCCAACCAATCCTTGGGGCCTAGGTCGACTCCATCCAACTATTAAGTAATCTAACTGATAATCTCCTTCTACAAAACTTACACACCAGAGCTCTACCCTGGAGGTCAGTTGTTTGTGAAACCTTTAAATCCTCCTCGACCACAAGGGCAATTCCACCACCATGCGATTTAACCACCTTCCTCCATTTCAAGTTAGGGATTTTACCACTTCCTGGAGCATCACAAACCTGATGCTCTGCAGGAGAGAGTTTGCTACCAATGAAACCAAACGAGATCAATGACAAGATGTTCCCTTCAATGAGCTTACCACTACATGAAGGAGACACGGGAGGAATATAACCATTCAAGTATTTTGGCGGATCGATGACAGATCTACCCTCGAGAGAAAACCCTGGCACGTGACACTTTGGGTAATTAATGATTGGATCAAACTCAGATCCATTTAAACCCTTACCCACTACAAGGTTTGTTATAGCAATATTTGCCTCACCCTATGCAATCTTTCACAGAGGGCCTTTTTCTATTTCCCTATGCAGAGTTTTCATCCATTTTTGCAAATTCCAGAGCTAAAAAATACATTGTTTTCCACATGTATGCACCTTGCCTACTATACAGCATGCGTATACGCAGGTTGCACCACTACAGCCCGTGTACATCGGGATTTGTGCCCAAAAATGAAAAATGGTGTTGGGTTTCCATGTCACGACAGGAGATCAATGATCCTTGGCCTTCCATATACTGGAAACGTTCCGACTCGGCCCTTCAGTTCCATTTGAACACTATAAATGGGACAATTCCGAGCTATGGAAAGGAGGAGAAAGAATTCAACTTTGAGAGAAAAGTTACTCTGGAGAAATTATTCACTTCATATTGAGTCTGCATCCCTTTGTCCTTTAAGTCTGAACACAATGTTCAGCCCCCAAGCTCTTCCCTTATTGATTGAGAACTTCATTGTCTCTCTTCTATGAGCTTGCCTTTGGTGGAGGATTGAAGTGGTGGAGGCCCAACTGGAAGGAACTTAGTTTCTCGGTTCTGAACCGTGCCGACACGGAAGTCTGTAACATTTTCACTTCTGATGATCATATATTAATAGAAATACTCTTTTCCCGTCCAATTGATATCTTGCAAATATTTGAATTATTATTCCATTGGCGTATTTGTTATGTATGTTAATGGATTGTGCTATTGAATGTGCTAACATAATTTATCATCACGATATGCTTGCTTTGCTTGGTTGTTGAGGACTAGTTGCAGGTATATTGCTTTGGGTCAAGTGCTCAACGGGGGACTTCATCGAACATATGGACGAGGTAGGCTTTTTATCTTGTCTTGCTAGCATATTCGTTAGTATAGCATACTTGAGAATAGAGTTGATTTCTGCAGTCATTTTCGTATGTTGTGGTTTACCCTAGCCATAGAGAGATTTTCCTCATAACAAGGTCGCCCAAAAATACCAGATCCAAATGCACAGGAGTCGACAAGGTACCAATAGTACCAACCTGACATGATATACTGTCAACCTCCAACAAAGTGATTGAATCGGGATTTATGACTGGATCCACAAAGACCTGATCCTCTCACAATGTGTCCTCCTAATAATTAAATAGTGAGGCATAACCATCCATCTTTCCAATTTAACGACATGAAAAAACCACATGGCCCCTACTCCGGCTAGATTTTGTAGACACTAAACCCTACCCATAGGGATGACCTCTTCCATCAAAGGGATTGTACTGAGACCTACCCTCCACAATCATATATATATATATATATATATTGTTTAGTCTATATATATGATGAACAATTTTTCCAAATTTGTCATTCAACATATAAATTCTTACTACTAAGTTTAATTTTATTGTTTGATAATTACAAATTTTAAGTTATAGAACAAATACCAACAAAGCTTATGAAAAAGAGATGTGTAAATTTTAGTGGCCATTAAAAAAAAATACAAGTGGAATAAGTTGTGTAAATTTTCAAGTTAGAGTTCATTCAAAAAAAAAATAACAAGTGGAATAAGCACTTCAGTAAAACTGCTTAGAACCTATCTCTTAAAAAAAGTGTGAAAATAAATAGGTAGATAAGAAATTCGGAATTAGCATTGGGATGTATATTAAATATTTAGTAGGCACTTCAAAGTTCTCAACAAAGTATTAAAAGTGATTCTATCTCAAAAATCAAGCTAACCCACATGCGAGGATTATGAAAATTTAGATTGACTTTTAAATGTAATGTCAAATTTCAACCTTGTTAGAAATTGAAAAGGTTTTAATATTTAAATTCTTGTGAATCATGAGAAGCATTAAATATTGAATACCTAATCATAATTAAACTATACATAATGTTAGTGGTACATTTTTCATTGCATTTAATGAGGACAAGACCCATTCATTAATATTTCGAGATTGAATGATCAAAATAATGGTTTGATACAAATTGGGAGAGACAACATCCTCGGTCTGGACAACCGATCGCTCCTTTCTTCTCCCCTCAGATCGCAGCTTACTTCCATTAAATTGAGAACACTATCACAGGCGATTTCAAAGGCACCGACGACTCCCTTCCCTGACTGTTGGTTACACAGTAGTGAGATACAGTTAGGCGGCCCGCTGGCGTTGGAATGGGACACCTTCACCAAAGCGCTGAGGTCGGCAGGCATCGCCTTAAACAGAGGAATTGACACTCTTCTTTGGGAAGGCAGAGATGCATCGGGTTCCATTACTGTTAGAAATGTTTATGCGGCGCTTCTTCACTCTCAGGGATCGATAGCGGCCTCCCCGTGGCTCCTCTCCGTTTGGAAGTGGTCGCTTCCACTAAAGATCCGACTGTTCTTCTGGTTATGTTTGCATGATAAACTGCTCACCTGGGAGGTACTTCGCAAGAGGGGCTGGCACGGGCCCGGTCTATGCTCCCTCTGCAAAGATGCAACCGAAGACACTTCACACCTCTTCCTTCACTGCGCGTTCACAACAAACATTTGGAACCATCTAAGTCAGCATTTCTCGTTCACGGCGATCTGGAAAGGTGCATCCTTCTTTATTTGCTTCGTTTCTTGGATATCTTTTGCTTCGGCTCCACACCCACTGGTGGCCCATGTCTGTTGGCAGACATGGAAAGAGCGCAACAGGGCGATTTTTGAGGGACGACCCCCCTCCCTGCAAGCAGTTCTTCACCGTATTTTATCATCCTTCCAATTTCAGCAGATTTCTCCTAAAACTTTTCAATACAAAGCTCTTGATTACAGGATGGATGAAGGATCCACGCTAGCTTGTTTTGATGGGGCGGCTCTCTCAAATGGCCTCTGCTACGGGGCTGGAGGCACTTTCAAAACACACTCCTCGAGAATCACAAAATGGTTTCTAAACTGCGGAGCGGGTACAAACACCAAAGCCGAGCTTATGGGCTTGTGGGCCTCCCTCTACCTAGCCTCTTGCTGGTCTATAAACCATCTTCATATTTTAGGAGACTCGAGCGTTATTGTTAACTGGATAAATCTCAATTGCAATCTGCGATCAATCCACATTGAAGGCTGGAAACAAAAAACTAGGGAGCTCTACAACTCCTTCACCAACATAAAACTCCAACATATTTCCAGATCCCACAACTCAGAAGCATATGCTCTCTCCAAGCGGGCCCTTGGCGATGTGATAGGTAGGCTCTCGGTTTTCCATTGTGATAATGGGGAAGAGAGTCATATCACTTCTTTCAACATCTTCTGAATGTTATCGGTCTCCTTTTGTCCTTCTATGGATTGTTTTGAATTACTATTTTGGCCCGTATTGCTCTCTTTGTGTCCACTTGCTAGAGTGGCTTTCCATTTTCTCCTTATCGATTTCTATGGATATTGAGTGAACAGCTCCTCTCTTTGGTCATGGCTATGCGCCTCTCGGCTCGCTACTGTCTATGTAAACAAGTTTATACTCTATATAAATTTGAGAAAAAAAAATTCTTGGAAAAAAAAAAAAGTGGATAAGAAAATGACATTGACATTTGGAAGTCTTAAATGTGTAGTACTTAGTCATGATATTGGGAGTATTAATTATTATAGAATAATAAGCAGACATGTATCTTTAGACATCAAATCCTGTAAATTTCAGTAAGAATGTTGTTGGCCAATAGGCATAATCCCTGCACTTAAAGTTCGTCAACTTGCACTACCATTAATATTCTAGTCCGCTATGCTCATCATTTGTCGTGCTACACAATAAAAAACCAATACAAAGAGAAATATTTTATGATTGTTACGAAGTCAAATTTAATACTTTATCTTTAAAAACATTTGATATATTCAAACATTATACTATGTTTATCCACCAATTGCGTTACTGAGTCAAATGCAATATTTTAGCTTTAAAAGTGTTGGATATATTATTTATATCCACCAATTGTAGCTATAAATGAATGAAAAGGGTTATCAAGACAACCAATAATAAATATTTTCAAGAATGGGAAAGCCATCTAAGAGATAGATGTGGTCATGATGTACTGGAATACCACCCTTAGCCAACAATTACAAAATGGATTGTACCTTACAAATGCCATGCTATCCACCTAGCACTTCCCCTTTCCAACTCATAACATTTTTTTTATAAATAAATATTTTAATTAACAAGTGGGCAACTGGTGAAGACTTTATGGTAATAGTTATGTCCATGAATGCACCCCCACACACACATATATAATGGTAGTCTATCTTAAAACTTGCACCGATTCCTCATTGCTTGTACTAATTTCATGTTTCAAGTCAAATAATGGTTGCATTAAAGGGTGGGCACTAGCTTGCTTATAACTATTCCTACTTCCCTTCCTCGTGAGTTGAGACGTCCCTCTACACATGTCTCTACCATGTCTTTGTATATGTTGACACCCATGATCTTCTAGATGAACATGCAATTGAGTCTTGAGAAGTAGAGGACTTATTGTACACTAGATAATCAAATGATGTTTCAAATCCATTGAGTTCTTAGTGAACACATACTATTATATCTTGAAAGGATTAAGCCAACAATACAAACAGTTGGCGTTGGAAGTCACTTCTGGATTGCAGCAGGAGCAGAGCCCAACGCCCATAAATTTATGTCACGAATAATTTAATGGGGTGATCGAATCGATAGAGACTCAGGAAGATATCCCTCTGACTCAGAAAACCGGGCTTGGTATGTAGAAAAACAAAGGAGGTCTTGATCTAACTTACGTCAGTGAGTTGATTGTAAAATGAGCAGATGGAAGACTTAGTGAGATGAGTGAGCAAGACTGCTTTGGGCATCAGGCCTTTCAGCAGCTTGGGGAAGAAAAACTCAGAATACAAGATCCTCTTGGTTCAGAGTTTCGGATAACTGAAGGGTGACTTGACTGGGTCTTCCAATTCCAAATCTTTCAGCATTGAGAAAATACAAGAACTGGTTAGAAACAATACAACTATTACAGTGATCCAACATACATCATCCTATAACAGCGCAACTCGATTGGATCCTCCAATTCTGAGCTGTTCTAACACAGTGTACACAGAGAGATGGAAAGAGGCTGACATTCATAAGGCAAGAAGTCTCAAGTGCCAATGCTCAGCCATCGATACTTTCAAAAATACAAAAATTGAGTACATATACTCAGAAAAATTCGTCCAACAGAGGCGTGCTCGGACCTCCAAGGCATGGCGTCCCTTCAGTCAAACTTGGACGGAATTCTTTCGTCAAACGCCACCTTAACTGTGCATGGCTCTTGCAAGGGGGTAGCTGAGCCATTAAATGCTAAGTTAGCGTGTGCAGACTTCTCTGGTTAGTTGAGGACTCGGCATGGCTTCTTTGAGAAAAACCAGCACACAAGACCGTCTCGGGCAAACTGTCTGTCGGATCCTCCATACCTTACAATTAATGAGTGAGGAGAGGTTTCAACCACCTCCTCCCACCTTCATTTACTTCTAGCAGGAACCAGGGTTGAGACTGAGTCGGACTAGCACCTGGAGATCGCGGCGATCCCTTCTGCAGCTAAACCTGGCTCTTTTGCCCCTTTCGCACAACTCTTTCTATTTCCCCGAGTGACCATGGGCTGTGACCCTGTGCTTATCCTCAAAGGCACTTTCGGTGTTTCAGGGTTCGGGGTTAGGAAGGAGTTGATCCTTGCTCTTCAAAGTCGCGATGGGCGAAATGCCGACATGGCCTGATCGGGCGCCACGTGTCCCTTTGGATGGACGACTGTGATCTTTCGGTGATATTGTGGACCCGAGTCCTGAACGCCTTCGGCATCTTGTGTTTCGTGGATGGGAGGAGGCTGCTCCTTGTGCTTCAAAGTCACGATAGGTGAAATGTTGACATGGCTTGATCAGGCGCCACGCGTCCCTTTGGACGGACGGCTGCGATGATGTCGGTGTTTTGGGACTGGTCTTATCATATGGTGCACG
>SNQJ01S0029620.1:85656-98190 GCA_010110895.2 Picea sitchensis | reverse complement strand
CCCTTTCTCACAATGCTGTAGAGCATCAGCCTTTGCTTGTTGTGAACAATTGTAGCATTCATCCACGGTTGCATCTCCTCTGCATTGGAGAAGGGCATATATTTGGTTGGGAGATTGGCCATACACACAAGTATTAAACCTGCTTTGGGATGTGTTTTTAACATCAACATGAAGACTGTTCAACGCTGTCTTGACATTGCTCACAAACTTGCTACCGTCGATTCCATCGCTCAAGTTGCAGTAAGGAGGCGGCCAAGGCCTCCACTCTGTATCTAGGCTGCTGCAAATGTCTACATTAACAGAAAATATGATAAACACGACAACAATATTAATCTGCCCCGCAAGGAAAGACGATGACTGCTTTCCATGGAAGCCGATCATTTTCTTGGCTGAAGACAGGAATCCTCTCATGCTGGTTGGGTTAGAGAAAGAGAGAAGTTATACGTATATAGGTATACTCAGCAAAGCGTGTAGAGTAAACGCGCTTTACATCGCATTACGCGATGAGTGGCTTCTGTTCATCCAGCCAGAGCGTGTACTTTGAAGTCTTCACGATATCTTCGAGAAAAACGACACGTCCCGCTTCAGTGATTCAACAATTTAATGAATTATCTTAATAATTCAAATCTGTAATTTCAAGAATTTCGAAAAAATATTTTAAGAAAACCAAAAGGTACGGCGACTTTCACGATTGATGTGAAGATTCTGACCTCAGTGTTTGACGCAGCCCTGGTCATCATTTCTGGTCAAGTGACGGAAAGGTAAATTCTAGATTTCACATATATTATATATGAGGAAAGGTCAATTTTAGATTTCACATAAGTAATGTTTTCTATATGAATATAATAAAATATGGTATTTTTTATTAAAAGATAGGATGTTCATATTCATTAACAAAGTTACTATAAGATTTAAAAAATAAAAGTTATTGTGGGACATAAACAAATATCAAAATTTTTATTTTATTTGTAGCAATGACATTAATTTCAAGGAAGAAACTTTTAATGATAAGTGTTTGAAAGATGGGAAGGCAAAACTGGCGAACTGGCAACCGGATTCCGAGAGGGAGATCCAATACCCCGGCTTTTCTTCTCCGCATAGACTGCTCCAGATAGGACCCCTATCTCCTGTAAGCGTTCCGACTTTTTCCCTCTGATCGCTTCACTGAGATCATTGTCCCTTGCTCTGCCTTTGAACCGCGTTTTTTTCCTGTCTCCCTTTGTCTCATTATCCTGACAGAGACTGCACCCTTTCTTTTTGTTTTTGATCCGATCTTCCCAGACCACATCGTTTTCTACAACTCACTCTCATCTTTTAATCATTCTCCTAACTGACTCTCCCCACTACCTCCTCTTTCTGTGGGCCAGTAGTGGCCCCCCAGCTCCTCTCACTATGGACTCTCTGACCAAAGAACTCATGCAACCTACTGATGAACTCCTTTGGAAACAACAAGGCTTATTTGAACATGTCGACTCCCTGGAAAAAAGGTTTCCTCCCCTTCCCCCCAAAACTTTTTTAAATACTCCAAACTCTTCCACAGTTACCTCAGCTGTGACAGCTTTTCCTTCTCTGACAAACGCTCCTTCTCCAAGGCCTTCTACATGGGACCCAAACAGGCCTCCTCCTATCTACCCTACCAGGCTTCAATCAAAGGATACTCTTAGAACCCCATCCCACAGTCGAAAGGAGTGGAAAACATCCAGGAAAACCAAGCGACTGGTACTGGGTGATGGAGTGGGTTTAGAAAACCTCTGCAAAATGTCTATTTGTGCGCTGGTTGGTCGTATTTCATACAAAAGTATGAATCCTCCTCCACTGGAAGATTGGATGAAGACAAACTGGTTCCTGCTCCTAGGATACAGTCCGAAAGTTCTATATCTCAAAAAAGGCTGGCTCGGCTTTGTTTGCAGGGATCCTGATGATGCCACACAACTCCTTTCTACTTTTTGGGTCTTTGGGGAAAGCAACCTCATGCTCAAGCGTTGGCGAATGGCTTTTAATCCAGATTCTGACTATTTTCAGCTTAGACACCTCTAGGTGTTACTCCCGGGTCTACCTCTCCATTTCTGGATTGAAGAAGCTATCCAAGCTATAGGCAACTCTCTGGGTCGCTTCATTGCCCACAACACTTCTTCTCTCACAGGCTCCTCAAGAAAACTGGGTAGGGTTCTGGTTGAGATGGATATATCAACTGGGCTGCCAGAAAACCTGGAGATTGAATGGAGAGGACGGAAGTTGATCCAGACTCTGGATTATCTCGGGCTGCCTTTCCGCTGCAACATTTGCCGAGAAACTGGTCACCTACGTTGATCTTGCCCTGGTAAGTCCTGGACCCCACCTTCCGAAGAAGTTGATCTGATTCTTAATCCACCAGAGTACCTGGATGCAGACCCATCTCTTGACTTCGTGTTTACACGACCAACCCTCCCTCCCCTCCCCTACCTGGACAACCCGATCTACTAACTACTAAGATTTTCAATCTGTGCCCTACCCTCTATAACTCTTTATCTGCAGCCGAAATGAACCTCATCAACTATTCTCTCGTGCTCTCAACCCACCAAACTAGTGCTCCTCCCTCAGAAGTCGAGCTGGCCCAGACCCTGGCTTCTTTGAACCCACCTCTCGACACCATCCCTCGCCCGAACTCCGCTACTTCTCTACCCCCTACTTCCTCCCTCCCTCTGGCACCTCCCCCTTCCCCTCCACCGACCAGTCTACACAGTCTTCCCCCCCTTACCTCCGCTCCGATCGACCCCCCTGATGTTCTCCCTGGCTTAAGCCAGCCTATCGAAAGTGATGAATCACTCTTGGCGGTTATAATCTCTTCGTCTCCCCCACAGTTCATACCGGAGCCCGCCTCTAGGCTCCCTATTTACCGGGGAAATGATATCTTCCTATCTTCTACTGGCGCTGGTTCATCCTCTACTCATCAATAGGATATAGACAAAAAGTTTGTTGCTTGGTCCTGAGGATTGGGAGTAGAGCTCTCTCCCCTTCAAACGAGAAGCTCCAGGAAGAAAAAAGATGTCCAAAACTCTCAACTATTTGATCCCACCGTCCCTGCACCTGATGGAAAGGCCCTTAGAGCATTGAAGGCCATAGCTTGCTCAAAATAATGCTGGTGTTCTCACTAAACGTACGAGGGATCGGAGGCAACCTCAAGACTGCTGCCTTTTGTAAACTGCTAGAGAACTCCTCCCCCGATGTCATCTTACTTCAAGAAACTCTATCGACCGATTTAATCTCCAGAGCTTTTATCCACTCCTTTCGCCCTTCCTGGGTCACAGTGGCCGCTAGCTCTATTGGCAACTCGGGAGGCATGCTTGTGGCATGGGACCCCGGTTATTTTGACTTGGTTCCCTTTCTGACCTGTGGAGGTGTATTATTGATGAGCCGTTGTCTAGCTACTAACCAGGCGCTGGCTCTTCTTAATGTATACGGCCCCTGCAAAGACAAATTACAGTTCTGGACAAAGCTTACATCTGGCGGTCTTCTGGATATTCCAAACCTCATCCTTGGAGGTGAATTAAACATCACACTCAATGCTGATGAACACTAGGGAGGAAATTGCTCGACTGGTACAAATGCATTCTTCTACAAAGACCTCTTCGTGTCCAAGAATCTCATAGACGTTCTGCCAAACAAACTAGTCCCCACTTGGCGTAACGGGAGATCTGGGATGGAAGCCATTCCCAGACGCCTTGACCGCTTTATAATTTCTGATAGCTTTATCTCCAACACAGGCTACCCAACCACGTGGGTGGAGTATCCTTACTTTTATGACCATGCTCCCGTCTTCCTGAAGCTGAATTTCCCTCTCCGACACTTTTCTTTCCCTTTCAAATTCAATCAACACTGGCTCCTCTCCCCCGATTTCACTGATCTTGTCAAAGCAGTTTGGACTGACCCATGCTTCCTTTCAGAACTCAACCCACAACGGCGAATTGTTTGGAAGCTCAAGGTTTTAAAAGCCCGCTCAAAATCCTGGTATAGTTGCAAAAAGGACTCAGAGGCGGCTCGTCTTTTAAACCTGGAGTCTGAAATAAAAAAGCTCATTTCTTTATCAGCCACTACCATCCTATCAATGGAAAACACAGCTGCACTAAAGGCTTTTGAAACAAGCAGAAATCTCATTTTAAGCGATGAAGAAAAGCGCTGGAGGCTCCGTAGCCGCGCGACCTGGCTAAAGTGGGGAGACTCCAATACAAAAAAAATTCACACTCTAGCAAGCTTCAATAGGAACAAAAAACTTATCTGGTCTATCGAAAACGACAGGGATGAAACTATCTGTGGTCAAGAAGCAATTAAAGAGGAGGCTGCCAACCATTTTGAACAGCTTTTCAAAGCAAACTCCAACCAAAATCTTCCCGACAAACTAGCTGTGGCCAGTCTATATCCAAAGATGGTATCGATCTCAGAAGCTACCGATCTATATAATCATGTCACCCTTCCGGAGCTCAAAGAAGTATTGATCCACTTCAAAAAAGAAAGGAGTCCAGGCCCCGATGGCTGGACGATAGAGTTCTTCTCCTATTTTTTCGATCTCGTGGGCTCGGATCTCCTTCAGATGGTGGAGGACACCCGCATCAAAGGTAAGGTTACTAAAAGTCTCAACTCAACTTTCGTGGTATTGATCCCCAAAGAAAACAGTTATGTCTCCTTCAACGATTACAGGCCAATCTCCTTGTGTAACCTTATATACAAGGTTTTTTCAAAAGTCATATCCAACCGGATGAAACCGTTTCTGGAAAGAAGTTTATCAGCCGAACAGCTAGGATTTTTAAAAGGCAGAAGAATACATGATGCCATCGGTGCTGCCCACGAGAGCATCCACTCCATCAAACAGAAAAATTTAAAGGCTTTAATCATGAAAATAGACCTCAAAAAGGCCTTTGACAGCATCGACTGGAGTTACTTGAGGCTTATACTTCTCTCAGCGAGTTTTGGAGACAATTTCACGGACTGGATCCTTTCTTGTGTAACAAGTGCAAATTTCGCGGTGTTAATTAATGGGGAGGCATCCAGATTCTTCCAAAGTGGAAGAGAGCTCCGTCAGGGATGCCCACTCTCCCCTTACCTCTTCATCTTAATTATGGATAGCCTCAGCCTCCTCCTTACAAAATACAGCTCCAATCACCAAATCTCTGGCATAAAGGTTTCAAGGCTCTTCAAAATTGTTCATCTCATGTTTGTTGACGACATTCTCCTAATGTCTTTAGCAAAACTATCGGAGTGGCTTATTATTTTGGACGTCCTTCATATTTTTTTCTCAGTCTCGGGTATATCCATAAACTCTTTAAAATCTTCTGTCCATTTTTGGGGCTTATCTGAGACTGAGCTTCTAATCTTCAAAGCGGCCATCCCCTTCTCTTTCTTCAATTTGAATGATGGTTTTAGGTACTTGGGCTATCGGCTAAAACCGAGAGCCTCCTCCTCTGCGGACTGGAGCTGGCTTGTGGCTTTGTTCAAAAGGAAAATTGGTTTTTGGGGAAACAAATGGCTATCCCTAGGGGGCCGTTACATTCTTGTCAAATCGGTTCTGGAAGGACTTGCTGTCTATTGGATGACTCTCGAACGGATTCCAAACAGGATCATTATCTTACTTTGCAGAATCTCTTTTAACTTCCTGTGGAACGACCTTCCTGGAAAGCATCATCTTCACCTTTGCAATTGGCAGACACTTTCTAGGCCCCGAAAGGAAGGGGGCTGGGGACTAAAAGACCTTGCCATGTTCAACACAGCTCTCCTGGCCTGCTCTTTCTGGAGAGCGGTCACACATGGAAGTATCTGGTTCCAAGTTATTTTTGACAAGTACTTGGGCTCCCGACCCCTCCTCCTTTGGCTGCGAAAGACGCCACTTGACCAGAGAAGGGCTTCTCCCTTTTGGAAGGGCTTGGTCTCCGCTTCCCCTGTGATCTTACACTGGCTACGCTGGCTTCCTGGATCGGGTCTTGAGATCCAAATTGGAAGAGACAAAATACTCGGTCTAGACAACCGATCGATCCTTTCTTCTCCACTCAGATCGCAACTTACTTCCATTAATTTGTGAACCCTTTCACAGGCGATTTCAAAGGCACCGTCGACTCCTTTCTCAGATCTTTGGTTACACAGCAGTGAGATTCAGTTGGGGGGCCCGCTGGCATTGGAATGGGACACCTACACCAAAGCGCTGAGGTCGGCTGGAATCGCCTTAAACAGTGGAAAAGACACTCTTCTTTGGGTAGGCGGAGATGCATCGGGTTCCATTACCGTAAGGAATGTATATGCGGCTCTTCTTCACTCTCAGGGATCGATTGCGGCCCCCCCGTGGCTCCTCTTCGTTTGGAAGTGGTCGCTTCCACTAAAACTCCAGTTGTCCTTCTAGTTATGTTTGCAAGACAAATTACTCACCTGGGAGGTACTTCGCAAGAGGGGCTGGCACGGGCCCGGACTATGCTCCCTCTGCAAATACACATCCGAAGACATTTCACACCTCTTCTCTCATTGCACTTTCACAGCAAGCTTATGGAATCATATAAATCAACATTTCTCTATCTCGACGATCTGGAAAGGTGACTCCTTCTTTAACTGCTTCGTTTCTTGGATATCAAATGCATCGGCTCCACACTCCCTGGTGGCCCATGTTTGTTGGCAGACATGGAAAGAGCGAAACATGGCGATTTTAGAGGGACGATCCCCCTCCCTCCAAGCGGTGCTTCACCGTATTTTATCCACCTTCCAATTACAACAGATTTCTCCAAAAACCTTTCAATACAAAGCACTTGACTACAGGATGGATGAAGGATCCACGCTTGCTTGTTTTGATGGGGCGGCTCTCTCAACTGGCCTCTGCTGCGGGGCAAGAGGCACTTTCAAAACACACCCCTCGAGAATCACAAAATGGTTTCTAAATTGTGGAGTGGGTACAAACACCAAAGCCGAGCTTATGGGATTCTCTCTCCCTCGCCTCTTGCTGGTCTATAAACCATCTTCATGTTTTAGGATACTCGAGCGTTATTGTTAACTGGATAAATCTCAATTGCAATCTGCGATCAATCCACATTGAAGGCTGGAAACAAAAAACTAGGGAGCTCTACAACTCCTTCACCGACATAAAACTCCAACATATTTCCAGATCCCACAACACATAAGCAAACGCTCTTTCCAAGCGGGCTCTCGGCGGTGTGATTGGAAGGCTCTCGATTTTCCATTGTGATAATGGGGAAGAAAGCCATATCACCTCTTTCAACATCTTCTGAATGATATCGGTTTCCTATTGTCCTTCAATTGACTGTTTTGTATTACTTTTTGGCCCGTCCGCTCTCTTTGGGTCCACTTGCTAAAGTGGCTCTCCCTTTTCTCCTTCTCGAAATTCTATGGATATTGAGTGATCAGCTCCTCTCTTTTGGTCATGACTGTGCGCCTCCCGGCTCGCTGCTGTCTATGTAAACAAGTTTATACTCTATATAAATTTGAGAAAAAAAAATTCTTGGAAAAAAAAATGTTTGAAACCAACTATATTTTGGACATTAATTTCAAAGAAAAAACTTTAATGAAGAATTGAAAAATAAAAGTTCTTGTGAGACATCAACAAATATCAATTTTTTTTATTTATGACATTAATTTCAAGGAACTTTTAATGATATAAAAGTTCTTGTGGGACATAAACAAATATCAAAATTTTTATTTTATTTTATTTGTAGCAATAACATTAATTTCTAGGAAAAAACTTTTAATAATAAGTGTTTGAAACAAACTGTATTTTGGACATTAATTTCAAAGAAGAAACTCTAATGAAGAATTGAAAAATAAAAGTTCCTGTGAGACATAAACAAATATCAAAAATTTTATTTATGACATTAATTTCAAGGAAGAAACGTTTAATGATATAAAAGTTCTTGTGGGACATAAACAAATATCAAAATTTTTATTTTATTTTATTTGTAGCAATGACATTAATTTCAAGGAAGAAACTTTTAATGATAAGTGTTTGAAACAAACTATATTTTGGACATTAATTTCAAAGAAGAAACTTTTAATGATACGTGTTTGAAACAAACTATATTTTGTATTTGTATTTTATTCATTCAAGGGAAAAATATATTATTAACATTGACATAATTATACATAAAATTTTAAATTATAAAAATATAGAATGTAAAAATTATAAAACTCTATTATACAATTTAATACAATACAACAACAAGGTAGTTTTGTCATAAAGGCTATTTATACAAGGCAGTTTTGTCATCTAGACAATGTACCATGTAAGGCAGTTTTGTCATCTAGACACTGTACCATGTGAAAATAATACCAAAGGAGAGACTCTTCAACTTCAACAACTTCACCACCAAGCTTAAACACTTAAACACCTTTACCACCAAGCTTAAACACTTAAGCTCCAACAATACAATGTAATGCATTAGAGGAAAAGACAATGGGTTATTAATATATAAATGTTTGATCATGGGATTTTGGTCTCATTACATTAGAGGAAAAGACAATGGGTTATCAATATATAAATGTTTGATCATGGGATTTTGGTCTCAAGTATATGTGTGTTTTTAAGAAATGTAACAAGCATTAAATCAAATCCATTTGTCTAAAACATATAGGTTTTGTTGAAAAATAAAACAATTACAATTGATTTTTGAAAGAAATGTACATGTTTTGTTGAAAATGATAGAAACAATTCTCTGAAAAACACTCAAGTTTAGCTAAAAATGGAAAAGGCTTCTCAAGAAATTTGTGTCAAAAACAAAGTTTTTAACACGTTTTTTTGGTAAGTAACAAGTTTCATTATGTTAGGGACCTAACCCCTCACGTAGGTAGAATAATATATTCCGATGTAATAAAGGTCAATATTAACAAGGCCTAGCAATAAAAAAGAATAAGCCGAATGTAAGAAGACATAATAGAAGCTTTTGCTAGACATGATAGAAGATGGTTCGTTTGATAGACATATTTAGTATAAATAAGAGTCGAGGGTATGATAAATTTTGTCTTGGATATTATTGTAATAGAGATTTGCTCTGCTGGAGGTTGACCCCTCGAAATGGAAAGTGAACATTGCTCTCAGTAATCAAAGTACTCTTTCTGGTGTTATTCTGGTATCATTTTGGTATTATTGTGGTGTTTTTCTGTTTATACTATTGTTCATCTTCCATTTCTAGCATTTTATTTCTGTTCTGCATATTTTTTATATCTGGAATATTACAATTGGTACCAGAGCATTTTCCTCGGTAGAAAATTGTGGGTTAATTTTTTTTCTAGGGTAGAGATGTATTTCGGCACCTTTAAGCTACAGAGATATGCCATTACGCACATAAACCCGCGGTTGGGGATTCATACACGAATGAAATACAAGTGGTAATTAAGAGAACATATGTTGGCCACCCTTGTAACCCATGTTGGTACCCCTTCGAGTGGTAGCGCATCAGAAAACACATGTGTACGGATCGGCCTAGATTTCCTGAAGCCCTCTTTAGATAAACTGATCGGTCGCCTGACTGCTATAGTGTCACCGAGAACAACACTCGGAAAGATACTCTCTAATACCTAGGTAGTCGAGTAGTATGACTAAGGGCACGGTCTAGCCTCCTTAGTTGGTGCCCTGAGATATTGGGCCGAGTACTACTATTGGACCCCATACGTATATCAGAGAGCTATAGCACAGGGAAAACCCTCGTCTGTAGAACCTTTGAATACCTAACCTTTGGGGACGAAAACAAAAAACAAAACATGCAAGATCTATTTTCGCGCAACTGTGTCTCCTACATTTGATTTGCAAAATCACTACATATTTCTTCCTGATTAAGCATTTGGGAATTTCAACACTGTAGTATTCTTCAGACCAGAGTATAACTCCACAGGTGTAAAAAAAAAATGTTTGGATCCTGTTACACCTTTATTTGAGACCTATTCCATTGGATTTCTCTCTTCGCCCTTATCACATTCATACCTATCATTTTTTAGCAAATTTTTTGACCCCACCCGCCCCTTTTTGGTTCCCTCGTCATCATGGCCCATACCCGTAGCCAAGACTTGGAAGCTCGCTTCAATACCTTACAATTTAATTTCACAGAAGCCCAACAAGAAGTGAGACAGCTCAGTGCCAATATTGCCACCATCAATAAAAACATGCATTGATCCATCGTCGCCTTAATAGAGGAACTCAAACAAGACCTCAAACAAGACATTACTACCCAGCTTGAATCTGTCACTACGATGATCTGCACCAAGCTGCATATCCTTTCAGATCCCCCTTTATCTGACCCACCTTTGCATACCAAAGTTGAAACTTCCTCTCATTCCCATAATTTTCAACCCCATCACTTTCAGCGTGACCTACGCCTTCTGCGTGTGGATGTGACCAAATTTGATGGCTTAGATCCCACTAGTTGGGTAACTCAAATGGAACATTATTTCTCTTTGTATGGAATTACAAATGAGTTGGCCAAACTTCGGTATTGTGTTCTCCATCTATATCAAGAACATTGGCAATGGTGGAAATGGAGAAAAATTGCCCATCAAGGGCATGTTGCTTGGACACACTTTGTTGCAGAGCTTTATGAATGCTTTGACACTGGCACCAACCATTTAGGTCGTTTGACAAAGTTGAAACAATCTGGCACAGTGGAAGACTTTATAGTTTCTTTTGAGAGACTGGATTTTCATACAGAGGGCATGTCTGATGCTTTTTTCCAAGAATTTTTTATTAGTGGCCTCAAGGATGAGATTCGTGCCCATGTCCTCATGGCTCGGCCTCAGAGTTGTATGGAGGCTACTAAAAGAGATAAGGAAGTACAATGGGTTGTCTCTTCTCAAAACCAGAAACCCTCCTTTATTCCTTTCCCTAAACCAATAAATCCCACTCCTCCTTCTACTCTACTAAATATCCAAAAATTGACCAGGGGAGAAATGGTTGAACACCAACTTAAAGGCCTTTGTTATAATTGTGATGACAAATATTTTTTAGGACACAAGTGTAAGGAACAAAATCTTTTTATGGCCATCTCGGAGAATGTTTTGGAAGAGGATGTTGAAGCTCCCCTTGTGTCTGTGTCACCTGAACCCACTAACATAACCCCTTCCTCAAACCCTCCCGAAGTAGAACCAGTCATTTCCCTAAATGCTCTCACTAGATTCTATACTCCCCAGACCCTCAAGCTAATTGGTTACATCAAGCATAGGAAGGTCATCATTCTTGTTGATAGTGGAAGCACCCATAAATTTATTCATTGTCTCATTGCCCGAGAAACTAATTGTTATATCCGTGCAGTCAGTAATTTCCAAATCATGATTGCCAATGGCGTGTCCATGAAATGTGGTGGGCATTGTGAAAATGTGTGTCTCTAAATTATTGACTACCACCTGAAATCTTATATGTTTGTTATCGACATGGGCGGTTGTGACATTGTGTTGGGTGTAGACTGGCTAAAGACTTTGGCTCCCATTCTCATGGATTTTAAGGAATTAACCATGCAATTCAACTAGGAGGGCCAACAATATAAGTTCGAAGGCATCACCACCAGTTCCCTTGAGATTATTAGTTCCCATCGAATGGAAAAGATGCTCAAAAAAGTTCATTCTAGCATTATTTCCCAACTCCATGCCATACAAGCAACTGAGACACCCTCTATGTCACATGACCTTCAATCCATATTCTCTAAACATCAAGTGGTTTTTTCCAGTCCCCATGGACTCCCTCCTTCCCATGGTGTTCATGATCATTCCATTCCCCATGTCCCAAGAAGCCTTCCTCCCAATATTTATCCCTATCGTCACCCCTTTTCCCAAAAAAATGAAATTGATAAAATGGTTGAAGAACTGCTTAACATAGGTGTTATCAACCCTAGTACGAGCCCCTACTCTTCTCCTATGGTCATGGTCCTTAAGAGAGAAGGTTCTTGGTGCATGCGTCCTGACTTTCGTGCCCTCAACAAACTCACCATTAAAGACAAATTTCTCATTCCTATCATTGATGACCTCTTGGATGAATTGAGTGGCACCCAGTTCTTTACTAAACTTGATCTTCATTCTGGCTACCACCAAATCCGTATGAAAGAGGCAGACATTCCTAAGACTTCCTTTATAACTCATGAGGGCCACTATGAGTTTTTGGTCATGTCCTTTGGCTTGTGTAATTCTCCCTCCACTTTCCAAAGCCTCATGAATAATATCTTCCGTCCTTTTCTCCGTCATTTTTTCTTAGTTTTCTTTGATGATATCTTCATCTATAGAAAAACTTGGACAGACCATCTTGCTCATGTGGATCAGTTTCTCCATCTACTCTCTTAGTACCAACTTTTCTTAAAACAATCTAAATGTGCTTTTGGCACCTTCGAAGTTGAGTACTCGGGTCATCTTGTTGGCAAGGCCAACGTCAGGGTGGATCCTAAAAAGATTGAAGCTATGCAAGACTGGTCTCACCTAAAGACTCTCAAAATATTGCATGGATTTCTAGGCTTAACAGGTTATTATCGCAAGTTTGTTAAGAATTATGGAAAGATTGTGGCACCTCTCACTGCACTCCTTAAAAATAATTCTTTCACT
>SNQJ01S0029620.1:62301-76524 GCA_010110895.2 Picea sitchensis | reverse complement strand
CTATGCAAGACTGGTCTCACCTAAAGACTCTCAAAATATTGCATGGATTTCTAGGCTTAACAGGTTATTATCGCAAGTTTGTTAAGAATTATGGAAAGATTGTGGCACCTCTCACTGCACTCCTTAAAAATAATTCTTTCACTTCTACTCCAGTAGCTGCTCAGGATTTTCAAACCTTGAAGATGGCCATGTGCACCACTCCAGTCCTGGCCCTTCCTGATTTCACAAAGACCTTTGTCCTAGAATGTGATGCTTCATGGAAAGGAATTGGCGATGTCCTTATGCAAGAGGGTCAGCCCTTGGCCTTTACCAGTAAACAATTGTCTGAATGAAACTTGGGCAAATCAATCTATGTAAAGGAAATGTTGGCTATTCTGCATTTAGTTGATTTGTGGCACCCTTATCTATTGGGTCAACACTTCCAAATTAAGACAGATCATCAAAACCTCAAGTATTTTCTGGAACAACACATTTTCTCCCCAGAGCAACAAAAATGGGTGACTAAGCTCTTTGGATATGATTATGAGATCATTTACAAGAAAGGCAAAGACAATGTGGTTGTGGATGCACTTTCCAAAAAATATGAAGATGAAGGGTCATGGTCCATTTTTTTTGTCTCCTTAATTGTACCAGATTGGTTCCAAGTTGATCGCTAGGAATGGCTACATGATCCCAAAAGTTTGCATATTATAAAGCAATTACAGACCAATTCTCTAGTTTCCACAGGGTACTCTTGGCTCCATGATGAGCTTCAATACAAACACTGTTTGTATTTAAGTAAATAGTCAAAACTTAAATCCATGGTACTTTCTAAGCTTCATGCTACACCCACAGTTGGGCACTCCGGGTTTACCAAAACCTATGACAAGGTCAAACGTTCTTTTTCCTGGGATGTTATGAAACATGACGTTCATAATTTTGTGGATGAATGTGATGTGTGTCAACGCAACAAGGGAGAAACAATCAAATCTCCTAACACACTACAACCTCTTCTGATTCCACCTATTATTTGGCAGGATATATCTATGGATTTTATTGTAGGATTACCTAAACCGGGCAATAAATCAGTCATCATGGTGGTCATTGATCGTCTTTCCAAGTATGCTCATTTATGTGCTCTTCAACACCCATTTACAACATCCATTGTGGCTCAAATTTTCATAAATAGGTCTTTAAGCTTCATGACATGCCGCATTCTATTGTTTATGATCGTGACCCAACTTTCACCAGCAATTTTTGGCAAGAATTGTACAAGCTACAAGGCACCTAATTGCATCTCAGCACAAATTATCATCCCCAGAATCTTGGTCAAACTAAAGTTATCAACAAGTCTTTGGGAACATATTTGAGGTGTGTTTCCTCGGAAAAGAAGAATCAGTCGCCTCAATGGTTACCACTAGCTAAATGGTGGTACAACACTTCATACCATACAACTACCTGCATGACTCCTTTTGAAGTAGTATATGGAAAAAATTCACCTTCAGTTCTCTCATTTTTCCAGGTGTCTCAAAGGTCCAAGCAGTTTACCAAATGCTTACAGTTCGAGAGGCTATTCTCCATACCCTCAAAGAGAATCTGGTCATGGCCTAGATAGCATGAAGCAACAAGCAGATCAAGGTCACTTTGAATGTCAATTTACAGAAGGGGATTAGGTGCTTCTTCGACTACAACCTTACAAGAAAAATTCCCTTAAGGTTAACCATTGCCAGAAACTGGCGCCCAAATTTTATGGTCCTTATACAATTCTCAAGCATGTGGGATAGGTGGCCTATCAGTTATCTTTGCCTAGTCATTCTAAGATCCATCCTGTTTTTCATGTTTCTTTCTTAAACAAGGTGATTGGAACTAAGTGCCAAACTCAAACCAACTTTCCCGAGTTGGACGAAGAAGGCTTCATTTGGCTACAACCACAAGCAGTTTTGGACCAGCGTAAGCGTCATCTACGTCAATGAACCATCAAGGAAGTGTTAGTACAGTGGAAAGATACAACCCTCGCAGATGCCACTTGGGAACCAACTACCATTCTGCAGTAATTTCCACATCTCAAGCCTTGAGGACAAGGTTGTTTTTAAGGGGGGGACATGTTAGGGACCTAACCCCTCACATAGGTAGAATAATATATTTCGATGTAATAAAGCTGAAAATTAATAAGGCTTAGCAATAAAGAAGAATAAGTTGAATGTAAGAACACCTAATAGAAGCTTCCTCTTCTAGAAGTATCTTCCTCTAGATGGTTCTTTTGATAGACATATTTAGTATAAATAGGAGTCGAGGGTATGAGAACTTTTGTCTTGGATATTATTGTAATAGAGCTCTGCTCTGCTGGAGGTTGCCCCCTCGAAGAGGCAAGTGAACATTGCTCTCAGTAATCAAAGTGCTCTTTCTGGTGTTATTTTGGTATCATTTTGGTATTATTGTGGTGTTGTTCTGGTTACATTGTTGTTCATCTACCATTTCTAGCATTTTATTTATGTTTTGCATACTTTTTATATCTGGAATATTACACATTGAGTAACACCTCTTAAAGGTCATGTTATTGGTAACCTAGGTTATATGTTAACCAATTAAACATGGAATCATGGTCACTTAAAGCATGGTATCATCTTATTATTTTGGTCTATTGTTATCATCATATTTATTGTATTGTGATCGTATTTATTGTATTTTGATAAAAATTGACAAGCTATAAATTTATCTGAACATAAAGTGAAAGGCAACTAAAAAATTTAATGTCATAAAATTTTACATTGACAAGGAGGAGTTGTTACACATTATTTTCATCATACCTATGGTCATTAATGATGTAAACCTATATTTTGTCTTCAGAGGGATCAGTGGCCTGAATTCTTGAGGAAAGAAGGGAGAAAAACTTTGCCTGAGAGATGAGATCATATTTTCCTTTCTAAAAACCCTAATAAGGAGCATCGTTGCACCTTGTCCAGTTCTAGGGGTGTGACGATCCCGGATCGTCGCATGATGTACTAAACCTAGCTTGCGATGTCATCGCATTCTACTCAGTTCTAGGAGTGCAATGATTTCCGTACGTGGGAAAAACAAACATCTTCTCGATGCTTCTAGAAGGAGAAATTTCTATGGTGAGATCGCCTCCGATCATTTTGGATATTACTCACTTTTATGATTTAGTGGGATCATCCTAACCTCCTCACCTTATCCTCTTCAACTTATAAAAGGAGAGGAGATCTCATGGAGAAAGTGAGATTGGAAATTTGTCTTGAGATTCTTTGTTTGGTTAGAGTGGCTTTGAGTTTTTGTTTATCAAGATAGATTGTGAGGGACTTTCAGATCTATAGTCTCAGAATCCTTGGAGAAGAAGTGTGTGGGAAGCAAGGAATTGTTGGAAGGTACCTTACAACATCAAGGAATTGGTTGTATTCTCCTTTTCATATCTTTAATACAGTGATATATTTATTTCCCATAAAATTGGTCATATTTTATTGTATGACTCCTTGATCACATACATAGGTTTTGTTGAGTATATGTTGTTGCTTTCACTTTGTTGGCTTGTGTCTTTTTTACAGGTTCAACATTCCATAAGCCTTGGAATGGAGCGAGGATGACACTAGCAAGGACAACCAACACTTAAAGGGTATGTCATTTATCTCTTGTTAATTAGTATGCTTGATAATTGAAACTTAAGGAAAATTTTATATCCTGTCTTGTTTTGTTCTAGTTTCGTGGTGGAACTAGGGAAATCTGTTTCTGTCTGCACTTATCGATTAATCTGATAACAAAATTGGCAACCATACTGGGGAACAGATTGTTTTCCTAGTTTGTCTTTCTTTCTTTCTTTGATTTCTTGGGTTCAGTTTTCCGAGTCACTGGGAGATCCGGCTTGACTCTATGATTGTTTAAATTCACTGGAAAACCTTCTTGTTTTTTATTTTTTCCATTTTTATTTTGATCATCGCACCCTACTTTGAGAGATAGTGCAATGATCTAGGATCGATGCACTCTGCCTATTAGACACAGTGTGACATCGTCGCACTGTATTGTTCTCTATCCTACGACGATTAAGGATCGTCGCATTGTGTTAGTCTGACAACCTGCGATGATTGTGTGAAAAACTAATTTTGGATGGTTTTTCTTGCCCAGATATTAGATATGGTTTTGGGGTGAATTTTTGGGTTTGATTATGGTCTGTTTACAATCTACTTGACAACTTTGAATTTGCTTTTAGCCATATTTTCTTTGTTTTATCTTGTTTGTTTTTGAAATATTTTATCTCTTGCTTTGAGTGTCTTTCATTTACAAAGCTTTGTTTTTCTTTAGAATTGTTTAGTGAAAAGAACACTTCATTTTTCTGAATAAATCATGTTAAAAGAGAAAATTTGTTTGGGTTGTATTTGTTTTGAAGTGATTTTCTATTTCTTTTAGCTACCTTTGGAAAAAAAAATCTTATTTCTTGTTTTGAATTAGATTGGGGGTATCCTTGCATTTGAAGTAGTGAAATTGCATGGTTTTTGGTATTTTTGGTCTTTATTTCGTAAAAACAATTCCCCCTCATGGCCGATAGGGGCCAAGAATCATGTATTGGTGTATAGTCTCTTAGGCTCATTTCTTAAAGTTCTTGATATTGATTAGTTTAGTAAAATTTTGGGACATTGTGCATATGAGAATGATAAACGTTTTCTCCTTCTCGTAATATAGCTTTCATCGAAGTGAAAATTTTGCATTCTCATTTCTTTGCATTGTTTAAAGTCAGTCAAAACATCATTTTGTCTATGCCATTTACCTCTTGAGTAAACAATAGCCTTAAAATAAAGTGCTTATAAAAATTGATTAGACATTTTTATATTTTCTGGTAGCAAACCTACACTAGCTTAAGGTGTAAGGATTTGGAATAGGTTGAAAGGATAACTTTCCAAATCTATCAAACGAACATAGAATCTTTTGCTAGGGAGCGGTAAACCCACTTATTACATTTTTTCATGGGAATCCCTTCTAACACAAGGGTCAATCGTGAGGTCGCATTAGGACCGACAGAGTTACTCACCCTGCTTTGTTTGTCTTAGTGTACATATTGTGCATGTTATTGGGGGTCACTTGAGAAGAAAATCATGTGGGGACCTTCTCAAGTTGATTTAGGGCTTAGATTCCCTCCCTTTACGCATGGATTAGACCGTCGGCTCTTCCCCCAGGCATCATTGTGGTAGTTGGTAACCTTGGTGGCCTTTCTCTTTAGGGTCTTTTACACAAGGTGATTGTGGAGGGGCAAGTCTTCACGGTACCTGGAATTGACGTTGGCCAAACTCACTCGGGCTCCTTGGAGGGAATACCCATGATTATGTGTGGGAGCTTTCACCAAGGTGTAAGTCCGTTAAGTAGGTCGCAACGTAAATTTTCCACCCACTCTATCTCATCCCCTTCTTACATTGTTCTCACGATGTTGGATTTCATCACCAACTAGTGTGTTCATTGTAAGGAGGTATTTTTTTCTTGTTTTCTTATTAGATTTTTAGTGTGTGTTGTTTCTTTTCCCTAGAAGACTCTAGGTTGGATCTGTGTTTTATGGCGTCAGTTCTCGGAATGACCAATGAAGCAACCCCTGCTCTAGGGGAGACTTTTGTTTTTCATTCTTACAGAAACATTGGTCCTCCTCACATCGCTACTTTGATCCTTCCAGGTCTCACAATTGGATTACTGGTATGGTTGTTTTCCAATCAGGTAATCCTAAATGCAACTAGTGCTTCTGTTGTAAGCACATTCCCCCAAAAGCATCAACCTCATGTTGATCCTTCACCTTCTTCACCAGTAAGATCTTCTTCACCTTATTCACTTGCAAGGTCTTCTTTCATTTCGTCTTCTTCGTCGAGTGAAAGCTATAAAGATAGTAACTTGGTGGATAAGAAGAAGAAGAAAAGGAAGATTATGAAGAAGAAAAATAAGCAAAGGTCTAAACTTCCAACCACTTCTAGACATGTTGGAAACCATCTAGTTACTAATAATCATGTTGGGAGTGTTGATGATGCCAAGATCACCCAAACAACCTGTAAGCCCTGTTACACATAAAAAATACTCACTTTGATAGTGTTGCAAGTGTCGTCATTACAAAGGTCGCAAGTGTCACATTTTGCTCACAAGTGTCGCAAGTGTTAAAGAATGTTGTCATGATGCCTATGTCATGCCTATAACGAGATGAGAAGGACACTTGAAACACCTCAAATATTTTATTTGGAAGAGGAGAAATGAGTCAGTAGGCTCATGAACCTTTTTCCATCTGAAAACACTCAAAAAAATAAGTTTTTGAAGGAGAGCGCTCCCCTATACCTCTTTTGGGAGTGTTGGCGCCCCCCCTTACACTGTCTGGGAGCATTATAAAGCCTCTTTGGCCCTTCTAGGGGAGCACTGGTGTCTTTAGGAGTGTTGGCGCCCCCCTTAAGCCTACTGGGGAGAACTACAGCTCTCTAATGGCCCTTTTGAGGGAGCGCTGCCTATTTTAGGCAGTAATTAAGTTGTTGAGATGGACGGGGGAAGGATCCTTTCATTCTTGGAAGGCAGTTGGATTTGAATCCCTAGTCCAACCATGATCTTAGGGAAGATCCTCAACTGAAGGAGGAAAATCCTCAACTTCCCCAAGGATATGTCAAGTGGTTAAAGACTCTCCAAGGCTATATAAGCAATCTTTCTAATGGTGAAAGGGGACTGGAAAAGGAGAATCACACCAAACTTATGATCTTATAAGTGGTGTTGGAACAGAGATATTTTGGAAGAAAGAGACCTATGATCTCATAGGGAGCAATCAGTGAAGCTGTTGTCATCTGGATCATGGATCTTTTGAGAAAGGGGTAGACAAGGAGGACTTGAAGAAACTGCTGCAATTCATATATGGCTATAAGCAATGTTTTGTCCTCATTAATATAATTTGCTTGGCCTGTTTCTTTCTAATTCGTGTTCAATCTCACATGAATTTGTCTCTTTAGTAGATAGACCTATTTCGGACTAATCTTGATAGAGTAGGAAGTGGTCGTACTTTATTTTTCTACAGGGCTCATCGAAGAGCGAAAGATCGGAGCTCAACTCGGAGCGTGCAGGGAAAAACATCGGTAAAAGATACTTATTTTCTCCTTCCTCATCACACACTAGTCCACCTAGATCTAAAAGGAAATCAATGACCATGATAATCACTTTCTGTCTTAGAGTTAAGAGTCTAGCTCTTTAAGGAGATCTACCTGTCCGCAAGGAGATTTTCCTTCAACAAACCCAAGTACCCTCGTAGGATTTGTAAGTGTAGCCATATTCTTAAGGATTTCCCTGGTCTATCCAAGGTTATAGAAGCATGTTCTACACACCCCCTCTAACCCATGTCATCAACCTCTGAACAACACGTTGATGACCTCCCATCAAATAGTCAGGATATTGTTGGGAAGAAAAAAAATAGAGTCAATTTTCCTTGTAGGTTATGTGGAGGGAGTCATCAAACTCACCTTTGCCCTCATATGGATGAATCCTAAAAATTACTAGAAGACATGAATGTTTCCTAGCCTCAACTTCTAGATTCTTATCGCAAGATTACTCTCGACCCACCTGTAATTGATGGAATGATCAATTCGGTCCCTTCATCGGTTAGTCCAGTTGATCAGGTAGTCAATATGGTCACGTCCTTAGTTGAACCAGTTGAAAAAGTGGTCGATCCAATCCCATATTTGGTCGATCCTACTCTCCCATTAGAGATTTTCACCCAAGAGGTCGATTTGTTTCCACCTGTCGACCCTATTCTCCCCTTGGAGAATGAAACCCAAGTGGTTGATTTGATATTGTCATCGGTCGACCCTACTCTCCCGCTAGAGAGTAAACCTTATATTACTCATGTTTTTCTTGTTGATATAGACACTACCGTGCTGAGGGGAATTCCTCCTCCCATGGAACCCCCTCCAAGTAATGAGGCCATCCTTTTTGATCGGGGTGTGCTACCTAGAACTCATCTTCCCTCTCACACTCCTTTCAAGATTACAATACAAGTTTGTGGTCGAGACATTCCTCAGACGTTGATAGACAAAGTCTCGTTCGTTAGTATTTTGTCCTCTATTGCTTGGAAAGCTTCTGGTTATCATCATCTTATGTCGGTTACCCAGTCTCTGTTAGCTTTTAACAAATGAACTAGTCACCCTTTAGGGATCCTTCCTTAGTTTTGCGTAACTTTGGGAGGGAAAATTGTCTTTATTGATGTTTTTGTAGTCCAAGACCCCTTGGATTTCGAATTACTCCTTGGGTGAGATTATTTCTATGCCATGAAATCTATTGTGTCCACTCTTTTGTGTGTGATATTTTTCCCTCACGATGGAAGAATTGTGACTATTGAACAACTTTCATTCGTTGGCCCTAACTTGAACATCAACTCAATGACCACCCTAAATGGTTCTTATATGCAGACGGTATCACCCCCACCACATGTCAATTATGTGGCATTGTCTCCCATGCTTTCAACTGTCGATGCAGATGAACTTCTCAATGTACGCTCAATCTCTTATGACTTGGATCTGGTAGTTGACATGGTAATCTCTTCGGTAGGGATATTAGAGCATGATCTCCTTACCCCTATTGAGGCCCTCGATATGTGTTCCTTCTAGAGTGTGTTTCTTCCATCCAGTCAAGATCTCTTAGAAGCCATGACTAAGTTTTGTCCCTTGACATGGTGTCCTTCCATAACATCGTCCTCTTGGAAGCCATGCTCAAGAAGAGAACCTCGAGCATGGTTTTATGATTTCAAGCTCATTAAAAAGTGAATCCAACTATTGAGCATGGTTTTCTGATTTCAAGCTCATTAAAAAATGAAACCATCTTTGAGCATGGTTTTCGGATTTCAAGCTCGTTAAAAAATGAAACCAACTATGAGGATAATTTTTGTGTCTCTGTGGAAACCTAATTAAAAAATTAAACAAAGGTTACGAGGATAGTTTTTTTCGTCTCCGTGGAAACCTCGTTAGAAAAGGAAATAGAGGTTTATGATCATAGTTCTTGTTTATGTATCGAGCTCATTAAAAAATGAAACACCAGTCTAGGGATTGAACCTGGATTCTCGAGCATAGTTATTCTCTTGTTTCAAGCTCGTTGAAAAATGAAACAACTTCCCCTTCTCTGTTAAGTCAAGTCCTTCGTCTAGTATTTGAATCTTCATTTCATCTTCTTGTGTTGTTGGACAAAAAAAATCTTGGGGGGAAATTCTTTCAGCCTCTGGTCTTCATGTTGAAGTTAAGCCCCTAGTTTCTTAAGCTAGGGGCTAAGTACCAACCATCCCTTGATAATGCATTGGGAAGTCCAAGCATAGTTTTCTATGGTTCAATCTTGTGTAAAAATGAAACCACCTACCTCAAGCAGAGTTTCCTCTTGTTCAAGCTTGTATAAAAATGAAACCAGGTCCAAGCATAAGTTTTGGCTAGTTTTAAGCTTGTGTAAAAATAAAATCTATCCCAAGCATAGTTTTGTTTTGTTTTAAGCTTGCGTAAAAATGAAAACAATCATGAGCTTAGTCTTTGTTCTTTCTCATGCTCGTAAATACCTCAGAATGTAACCGAGTAAACTTTTATCACTTTTTCGGACTCGTAAAGGTTATACGAAAAAGGAACCCCCTAGAGTTCCCTTTAAGATCTTTTTAGACTCTCTAAACATGAAAAGATTGTCGAGCAATCTTGTTCTTTTCACATTTGTTAAAGTATTTGAAGAAAACTTCTGTTGAGCGGTAGATTATCTTGTTTTTGGTCTCACTGGACTATTTTACAAAACATGACATTTTGGAGTTGTCTTTAAGTGTTTTCCAAACTCTCTAAAATTGAAAAACCCCTGAGTTTTCTTTCTTTTGACTCGTAAAATAAACATTGAAAGGCCCATATGGGACCAAACCACTCCTTCCTAGGGTTTTCTAAACATACTCCGAGGGACTCATTCGAAGGATGAGCTTACAGTTCAAGAATATGTTATCCTCCTCAAGCTTGCGTAAAAATAAAGAGGTACTCGCCAGAAATGGTGGGGAAAATTGGGAAAGAAATATTTCTAAACCTATATTCTATGGAAGAGTCACTTTTGAGCATGACACCTTTTCACTCTCTTTGTGTCTAGGTTGTAAAATCTACTTGTCTCCTGATCATACTCCTTTATAATATTACCAATTGGTCTGTGATCCCTACTGTTGAGTCAGTGTTTCCAAGACAATTGTCGTGTCATAAATATGTTCAAAGAGAAGTTCAACCCGGAAATCCTTCTATTGTGTCGGCCATTTCTACAGTCCTTAAGCCTTCTATTACATTGGCCATCCCTGAGACAGTCCTAAATCACTTGTTACTCTGATCTACTTCAAATCTTATTACCCATTTTATGTCGTTGATGGGGGATACATTAAGGCCCTCATGTGACAGGTCTTTTCCTGTCGACTCCAACTCATTATCCAAGAATTAGAATTAGAAACTAATTGGTACCTTGGAACTTGCATGCCTCAATGGCAGGTTTCCTTGCTTTCAACAGTGGATTTTCATCATTGACCCATGCTCGGGAGATTTCGTCGAGTGTTCGACCTCAGCTTATTAATTCACACCTGTTGGATTGTACTAGTGTACCTTGGGAGTCATTGACACTAATGGTGATTTCCCTCACACTTGTTAACAGTATACACTAATGACCAGTAATCAAGTGGTTTCTACCATGTTTGACTTCAACACATGTATTCGCATGGTTAGATTCGTACTATAGAGTGGTGGAGATAAAGACCCTAAATCTTTTCTGATAGATTCAAGTTGCGTTGGAGTATATTCAGATTGTACTGGTCCATATATCCATAATGTATGTATGGTGGCTATGTTCAAATTTGTATCTTTAACACATAGACCGACAGTGTATTTTTGGTGGCTATGTTCATATTTGAATCATATTGGCATGGATCCACAGTGTATGTTTGGTGGCCATGACTTGTCTTACTTGACATGGATCTTTGTATGTCGGCATTTATTCTTTGAGTCATTTGTATTCTGAGTATGAGAATGTCTACCTCAGTGATAATATATTATTGTATTGTATTTACTTGTTTGTTGGCAGGTTTTCGACCGACTATTCCTTGTTCCCTACACACACTCGACAAAGTATTTTAGCTATCACTATGTTCTAACTTCATACTTTGGGGAGCTCTCTGTTACACATTATTTCCGTCATCCCTATGACCGTTAATGATGTAAACCTATCTATTGTCTTCAGAGAGATTAGTGGCCTGAATTCTCGAGGAAAGAAGGGAGAATAAATTTTTGTGAGAGATGAAATCATATTTTCCTTTGTAAAAACCCTAATAAGGAGGATCATTGCACCTTGTCTAGTTCTAGGGGTGCGACGATATTGAATCGTTGCATGTTGTACTAAACCTGGCCTGCGATGTCATCACACTCTACTCAGTTGTAGGGGTGCAATGATTTTCGTAAGTGGGAAGAATGAGCATCTTCTCGATGCTTCTAGAAGGAGAAACTTCTATGGTGAGGTGGCCTCCGATCAATTTGGATCTTACTCTCTTTTATGATTTAGTGGGATCATCCTAACCTCCTCATCTTATCCTCTTCAACTTATAAAAAGAGAGGAGCTCTTATGGAGAAAGTGATATTGGAAATTTGACTTGATATTGCTAGCTTGGTTAGAGTGGCTTTGAATTTTTCTTTGTCAAGATAGATTGTGAGGGACTTTCAGATCTTCACATTTCTCACAAACTTGTTGGCATTTGCATTGCTCAATTTGCAGTAAGGAGTCGTCCATTGCCTCCACTATGTATCTAGGCTACTAACAGAAAATATGATAAACACAGACAACAATATTAATCTGCCTTGCAAGGAAAGACGATGAATTCTTTCCATCGAAGACGATCATTTTCTTGCCTGAAGACAAGACTCCTTTCATGTTGGTTATAGAAAGAAAAAGAATGTATATGTGTATAGGTATACTCAACAAAGCGTTTAGAGTAAACGTGTTATACATTGCGTTGCGCAATGAATGGCTCTTGCTCATCCAACCAGAGCGTGGACTTTGAAGTATTCATGATATCTTCGAGAAAAATGACACGTCCCGCTTCAGTGATTCAACAATTCAATGAATTATCTTAACAATTCAAATCTGTAATTTGAAGAATTTCGAAAAAATAAATTAAAAAAAAAACAAAAGGTACGGTAACTTTCATGATTGATGTGAAGATTCTGACCTCAATGTTTGACGCAACACTGGTCATCATTTCTGGTCAAGTGACGGAAAGGTAAATTCTAGATTTCACATATTTTATATGAGGAAAGGTCAATTTTAGATTTCACATAAGTAATGTTTTCTATATTTGTATAATAAAATATGGTATTTTTTTATTAAAAGATAGGATGTTCATATTCATTAACAAAGTTACTAGAAGATTTGAAAAATAAAAGTTCTTGTGGGACATAAACAAATATCAAAATTTTTATTTATGACATTAATTTCAAGGAAGAAACTTTTAATGATATAAAAGTTCTTGTGGGACATAAACAAATATCAAAATTTTTATTTTATTTTATTTGTAGTAATGACATTAATTTCAAGGAAGAAACTTTTAATGATACGTGTTTGAAACAAGCTATATTTTGTATTTTATTCATTCAAGGGAAAAATATATTATTAACATTGACATAATTATACATAAAATTTTAAATTATAAAAGTATAGAATGTAAAAATTATAAAACTCTATTATAAAATTCTATTATGCAATTTAATACAATAGAACAACAAGGAAGTTTTGTCATAAAGGCTATCTATACAAGGAAGTTTTGTCATAAAAGCTATCTATAATACAATACAACAACAAGGTCGTTTTGTCATAAAGGCTGTAACATACCCACTACCTCAAATCAAACTATTTTGTTGATTTCTCAACGATGAGAATCCCTGAAGCTTGCAGCGACAAAATGCCGATCCCAATCCACAGGTCTTTATTTCCCTGTCACGGCCCCTTCTTCACGCACCGGTGACATTTCCCCGATGATAGTTTCGGGGTTTCGTGATCCCTGATGACAAAAGTTCCTGTCCTCCCGAACTACCGATCTCCGATGAGCAATTTCACTGATACACGCCCTTTACGTGTTAGCCCTCTTGGCTATGCTCTGGTCCATGTGACCACTAATTCATAAGACCATAGCCTTATCCTTCTTTCGTGGTTTTGGGACTGCAGAATCCCGGTGTGCTCCAACTCCCGTTAGCCCTCCAGGCTAATCTCATGGTCCACATGACCTTCCCCCTATATGACCACAACCATACCTCCTCATCGAGCTTTCGGACTTTTCAATGTCGAAATACACTCGTCCTCAGGATTCGAGATCCCTCGAATCTCGACATTCTCTTTATGCACTAGCTCTACTGGCTAGGCTCCTGGCCCATACGACCGGTATTCCCGTGACCGCAGTCCTGCCTCTCGTCGGGGTTTCGAGCTTTTAAATGCCGCAATGCATTGGCCCACGGGATTCCCGATCCTCCGAATCCCGATACGCCCCAACTTCCGTTAGCCCTTCGGGTTAGAACTTTGGCCCAAGTGACCACTATTTCACAAGACCACAACCCTGTCTCCTGTCGGGGTTTCGAACATCGCAATGTCGAAATGCCTAAACATTTTGTCCTCGGAATCCCCGATATCCCGACATGTCGTCAACTTCCTCTAGTCCCTTGGGCTAGACCTTTTTGGACCACACGACCTCCCTCTATATGACCGCAGTCATACCACCTATTGGGGCTTCGAGGTTTCAAATGATGAAATGGATTTGCCCATGGGATTGCCGATCCCTCGAATCCCGATTCCCGCAATGGCACTTTCCTCCTCATCGAGGTTTTGGACTTCGCGATTCCGAATTGCATAAACACCTTGTCACCGGGACTCACGATACCCCGATGTCCCAAATGCCGATAGACGACTTCCTGCCGGTACTTTCCCCGGTGGCTCCGATTGCTGCCGCGTATCCTCCTCTGATGGACGGTCCTGGTTAACTCTCGGGATTTCACGACTTCTGATGTCCTGGATGCCTCGTCCCTAGGACTCGTGAAATGTCGAACTCCAACTCCCTTCGGATCTATGACACACGTCCCAAGTGAATGGACAATTCAGATCGCTTCTCGCGTTTTCGAGACTTCTGGTGTCCCGACTTTCACGACCTCAGGAACTCCGATTTCCCGAATGAAGATATCCTGATGTCTAGTGCCCGGATCTCTGGAATGGACGATCGCGTGACAC
>SNQJ01S0029620.1:27125-52989 GCA_010110895.2 Picea sitchensis | reverse complement strand
ACTCGGCATCCTGCTGCCTATATCCTCCACTATTTCAGCTTGCTGAACAGTATGGACAGTTCTTGCTTTGTCTTTTCTGTGGGGGCAGTCTCTGTACCTATGATTCCCTTTACAACCCCAACACTCCATGGGTGGAGGCCTTGGCATCTGTTCGCTCCCTTCAACTTTCCTGGGCTCTTTAAAAGATGACTATCCCCAAGGACTGTTTCTGAAAAAGGAAGGCTTGCTTCCCTTCTACCTCTGTTCTTTCTTAAACCTCTTCTGGTCATCCCAAGCCTTCCAAAAGGTAGGCTTTTCTCTTTGTTGTTCGTATAGGCATTTCTCCCTTCTTATGGTTTCTTCCATGGTCTTAGGATCATCGTATTGAATATTGTCACCAATGGAAGGTGGCAGTCCGCTCAGATACCTCTGAATTTTAACAGCCTCATCTTTGATGAATGGAACATACTTCAGCAGTTCCAGAAAACTTCGTTCATACTCATCAATGGTCATACTTCCCAACTTGAGCTCGAAGAACTCCTTCATCTTTCTGTCATAGTATCTTTTAGTCAGGTATTTCTTCTCGAAATACCTCTTGAATTCCTTCCAAGTGACCTCTTTCTCTTTGATGTGCTGCACCTGCACAAACTGATCCCACCACATGGATGCTTTTCCTTTTAGTTGGTACATTGCAATTCTTCCTTCTGCATGGGCAGAATAATTTTGCAATTGAAAGTATTTCTTCATGCCAAGCAACCAGGTCTCGGCATATTCCTCCTTCTTATGTTCTCCATTGAATGTTGTAGGCTTAATCTTGTTCATCTCTCCTTTCAATTCCTCCTTTCCAGATCTTCGATGTTTTCTGGTAGGGGACGGTCTTGAACTACTGTGTGTCTTACTGTTAGAATGTCTCTGGGAGCGACTAAGATGTCAGCTACCACTCCTCGACCTACTTCTTCTCCCATGAGTTCTGTGACTCCCCGTCGTACTTGAGTCTCTTCCTTTCTCGAGTTTCTTCTCTATTCTTTCCAGACTCTTCAAAAATTTTAAGTTTAATGCACCCTGTCGGTCCCTGACTTTCATGAGCTTTCGGCTATCATCTCGGTGAGCCTTGGCCTCTCTTTGCAATCCTTCAAGGATTTTCATTATGTGTTCTTCCTTATCCTTCTCCTTTCCATGCCCATTGGAGTTTGATCCTTCGACTCCCAGGTTAACATCCTTTCCTTCTTGTTCATCTTCTATTTCAGGGTTAATCTGCACTCTTCCCCACTCCATACTCGACATTGGTTAACTGGAATCTTGACCTTCGTTGAACTCTGCACACGCATTGTGCAATTCAATTCAAAGTTTGTCAGTCCATTAAACCTTCACGAGCAATCCACAATATTTATAATCCAGTTCGAACAAAATAAAAGACATTTTGTTTTAGATAAGTTTCTTGAACTGGAAGTATTATGTATCTCTTCCATTTCTTTGCATTTTGCGGAAATTTCCCAACAGTTCTGGTACTCGTCAGTCTTCTGCAATATAATGTGCAGACGACTCGAATTTTGTCGAACCTTCATTTTCTTGACAATTCCTCATCTTTCGTGACAATCGATTTTAAGAAAGTGTTTAGATTTCACGAATTTTCTGAGCTCTGTTCAACTTTGTATTTTTCGGGTGTTCAAAACTTTAGTTTTCGATGTTTCGGGACTTTCGGCCTTTGGTACCCAGGACTTCAGGTTTTCGGTACCTGAGAGTTCATTATACAGTGACTCCCCACCTTTTGTCATTTCAATTGCCAGATTCCGAAATTCCAATTTACTTTACCCTCTGGGCCCACAACACAGTTGTCGCCCTCTACCATAGTGGTACGTGGTGCTTTTTCGGAGGATCCTCGTCACCTTCGGTGACATCATTAGGGTCCCACCACTCTTGCCTTGTCTTCCCACTCGCTAGCATGTGGTACTCTTCATGTGTCTACGTGGCACATCTCCCGATTGAAGCCTCGGGTGTCGGGGTTTCGTGATCCCCATCGACATGAGTTCCTATCCTCACGAACTCCCGATTCCTGATTTGCCGATGCACCATTTGCCTTAGCCCCCCGGGCTATGCCGAGGTCCATGTGACCGTCTCTCATAAGACCACAGTCTTACCTCTTATCGGGGTTTCATACTTCTCAATGTCCAAATGCACATGTCCTCAGGATTCACGATTCTCTAAATCCTGATGCGTCCCTCACACGTTAGCCCTCCTGGCTTATCTCCTGCTCCACGTGACCTCTACCCCATGATCGTAGTCAAACCTCTCGTTGGGGTTTCAGGGTTCAAAGTTTCACAATGCATGGACTTCTTGTCCCGCGATTCCCGATTCTCCGAATCCCAACTCGCCGCTATACGGACAGTTGGCTCCCACAATGGTGCTTCCCTCCTTTCTAGTGTGCTGACAACTGGTCGCACGGTAGTACCTTCCTCTCCGTCGAGATTTTTCCCGATGACTCCGATGGCTACCACTTGTCCACGTCACCGACTCCGTCGTGGCCCCACGCTATTTCCTTAGTCTGTCGAGATATCGCATTTCGCATTTTCAAGTTGCAAGATTATCCTGTCCTCAGGATCTCCGATACGCCGATTTCCACCTCTTTTTGGATTTCTGACACACGTCCCAAATGATGGACGGTCCTGATCGTTCCCAAGACTTTTACCATAAAAATTCCCGACCTCCTTCGTGACTCCGGTATTGCGATTTCCGATTTTTCCGAAATGGAAAATCTCACGACACGTGTCCTCCGTTTTGCGGACGGTCTAGATCTATTTCGGATCTTTCGCCCCTAGTCTCGGAGGTTTAACCTTCAGACATCTCCCGACAGATCCTACGGCTGATGGGTTTTTTGGCCAAGATCTAACGGCTCAGACAGTTCCTAACCGATTCGGAATTTTGCATATCATGATTTTCCCACATTTCCTATGTATTTCAAAAAGGACTTTTAATTCCTACGCACATTCTTCCAGATCTGATGGCCACGAGGCCTCGCCTTCCCTCTCGAACAAACCCTAAGGTTCTAACACCATTGGTGTAGAGACCTGTATCCCTGTGGTCATAGACCACACCAGCCACGGTTTCACTCGTCGCTATACTTCCTGAGCTCGTAAGCACGGTCAAGCAACTACTTGACATTTTGGAGAAAACCAGGGTATGAAATTGGTTCTCCAGACCCAATTCCTCTTCACATTCTCAKTCCAAAGACTGCTCCACTGGCCCATCTAGGCTCAGTGTTGAAACCTTGGCTYTGATACCAAATTGTAGTGTCACTTTTTACTACCGAGGCTTTCAAACCTCTCGCTAACCAATCTGTACATGGACTTTTACATAAAACATACAGAATTGTATAATCACATGCGTAACAACAAAGAGATACATTTTAATTCTCAGAATAAACATATACTTACTGTTATAATTAGACAATCCATAGCTTTCAATAGTAATTCCTTTACACAGCGGAAAACATGATAATAGATCCAGTACACTTATCAACAACTCTAGGGGATATATAACTCAAATTTGAACCAGGGTCAATCAATATAGACACTAAATGGTTGGAAATCATACCTTCTATTTCCACCACTGAAGCTTGGTGGTCAGCCTGGTTATTATCCAAGGCTCCATAAATCTGTGGCACACTCCTTACCACATCATTGACTGTGGTAGCTTCCTGCATGTTATAAATTTTCTGACTGTTCTGTTGTCAGTGTGGGCAGTCTCTCAGGAGATGATCTTCTCCGCAACCCCAACATTTCAGAGGTTCTTTCTTTGGGTTATTAGTCTTTACTGGTATAGGTCCAGAAGTTTTATTTCCATCCCCTGAGGGAAAATTCTGCTAGAGTACACTCTGGGCTGGAAAGTTCATTCTGGGGTTCTTCTTGTAGTTTTTAAATCCTAAGGATTTGATCCCCTTTTTCTGAAATCTCGAACCACTCTTCTGTTTCCAGTTTTCACGAGACTCTGCTCGATGTCCATATTGCTCATGACAATATGTTTCTTTTCGAATAGTGGTCTTCTAAGGTCTTTGGCTTGTCAAATTCGATTTGGTTCCGCTATTCCTTGGGTAGCCCACTGATGAAGCGTTGCGCTTTCGCCTTCTCTGCTTTGATGTAGGGTACATATCTCAATAAGTTGAGGAATTTGTTGACATATTCCTCCATATTAAGTTGTCCCAGTTTGAGTTCATAAAACTCTTTAGCCTTCTCGTCGAAATATCTTTCCGACAGGTACTTCTTCCGGAAGTACTTCTCAAACCATTTCCATGACAGGTCCTCCTCGCGGACCCCTTTCATATTCTTAAGGTCTTCCCACCAGATGGAAGCCTTTCCATTCAGATTGAAAGTGGCCACTCGGGCCTTCAAATTCTCTGAAAAGTCATGGACCCTAAAATATTTCTTCAATTCAAGTAGCCAAGCCTTAGCTTCCTCTCCCTTCTTTATCTCACTGTCGAAGGCGGGAGGTTTGGATTTTCTGAATTCCTCAAATTTATGACTCTTGGAAGTCTTTTGCTTCTTTTGTTTTATTTGAGAATAGGGTCTGATCCTACTGCTGGAAGAGTCTTCTGAATCGCCAGCTTCCATCTCAGTGGAATTGTCTAGCACTGGTCCTTTACCTCTGGGGTGGACCTTTCTTGATGTGCTTCTCTCAGTATGGCCACTGACACGACCATGATTCTGCATCTCCGGTTCATGCTGCATTTGTCATTGTAGGTCGGATAAGCTCTGCAGTAGGACTGCATTAATTTCGGTTTTCTTTTCTTGTTCTTTCATCATCCTTTCATTGTTGGCCTTGCAACTTTGCAATTCAACCATGAGACTCCTCACAGTCTCGGCTAGGTCTGGAGGGGTTCCTATTGCTCTTCTTTCGTCATAATCTTCGTCTCGGTTGTGGGAGCCTTCTCCCACCTCTTAGTCAGTCACCATACTCTGCATCTATAGATTCCCGCGGTTGTTCATCCGCTTGAGTGAAAAGACAAATGATGGTTATTAGTCAAGAGTTAAATACATTTTTATAATTTGTGCATAAATTTATAACTCTTTCACATGCATACACAGTCGGGTTCTTGTCTTCGAGTTTTTTTTTTTTTGATCCTGGGCAAGAGAGTTACCTTAGGGGGATTATTATTCATGGGATTACTTCGAATGGAGTTTATGCGTGAATCGTACATGATCCCAATCAGGCCGAGTGTTGTAGCCATGCTCTGATACCACTTTGTAACATACCCACTACCTCAAATCAAACTATTTTGTTGATTTCTCAACGATGAGAATACCCGAAGCTTGCAGCAGTGAAATGTCGATCCCGATCCATAGGTCTTTATTTCCCTGTCACGGTCCCTTCTTCACGCGCCGGTGACATTTCCCCGATGAGAGTTTTGGGTTTCAGGGTTTCGTGATCCCTGATGACAAAAGTTCCTGTCCTCTCAAACTACCGATATCCGATGAGCAATTTCACTGATATGCACCCTTTATGCGTTAGCCCTCCTGGCTATTCTCTGGTCCATGTGACCGCTAATTCATAAGACCGCAGCCTTATCCTTCTTTTCGGGTTTTGGGACTGCAAAATCCCGATGTGCTCCAACTCCCATTAGCCCTCCACGCTAAGCTCATGGTCCACATGACCTTCCCCCTATATGACCGCAGCCATACCTCCTCATCGGGTTTTCGGACTTTTCAATGTCAAAATACACTCGTCCTCAGGATTCACGATCCCTCGAATCCCGACATGCTCTTTATGCCCTAGCTCTCCTGGCTAGGCTCCTGGCCCATATGACTGTTATTCCCGTGACCACAGTCCTGCCTCTTGTCGGGGTTTCAAGATTTTAAATGTCGCAACGCATTGGCCCACGAGATTCCTGATCCTCTGAATCCTGATACGCCCCAACTTCTGTTAGCCCTCCGGGTTAGAACTTTGACCCATGTGACCACTATTTCACAGGACCGCAACCCTGTCTCCTGTTGGGGTTTCGAACATCACAAGGTCGAAATGCCTAAATTTTTTTTCCTCAGAATCCCCGATATCCCGACATGTCGTCAGCTTCTGCTAGTCCCTTGGGCTAGACCTTTTTGGACCACACGACCTCCCTCTATATGACCACAGTCATACCACCTATCGGGGCTTCGGTGTTTCAAATGCTGAAATGCATTTTCCCACGGGATTGTTGATCCCTCGAATCCCAATTCTCCGCTATGCTGACAGCTGGCCCGCAATCGCACTTTCCTCCTCATCGAGGTTTCGGACTTCGCGATTCCAAATTGCATAAACACCTTGTCACTGGGACTCCCGATACCCTGATGTCCCAAATGTCGACAGACAACTTCCTGCCGGGACTTTCCCAGGCGGCTCTGATTGTTGTCACGTGTCCTCCTCTGATGGACAGTCCTGGTTAACTCTCAAGATTTCATGACTTCTGATGTCCTGGATGCCTCATCCCTAAAACTCATTAAATGCTAAACTCCGACTCCCTTCGAATCTCTGACACGTGTCCCAAGTGAATGGATGATTCAAATCGCTCCTCGTGATTTCGAGACTTCTGGTGTCCCGACTTTCACGACCTCAGGAACTTCGATTTCCCAAATGACAATATCCCGATGTCTAGTGTCTGGATCTCTGGAATGGACGATCGCGTGACACGCGTCCTCTCTCATATGGACGACCCAGATTTGTGTCGGGGTTTTCAAGGTGGACTTACCCAATCTCCTATCCACGGGAATATCGATATTCCAACTCCTGACGCCTCAATCTCCGCCACGTGTCTCCATTGACGGATGGTCCATATTGTTTCCGGGTAATTTCCCATGGAAATTCCCAATCTCATGTCATCGAGACTTCCGATTTCCGGATGCATGAAACCCAGATGAGCCAACCCTCCTTTCGGGATTTTTCCTTCTGTTCACGAACTTAACCCTCGCGCAACTTCTATCAGGTTCAACGACTGATGGGTATCTGCTCAAGATTTGATGGCTCAGACCTGTCCCACCTCACACATTCTTCTACTACTTCACGGATGTGGAAAGATCAACAGTCCATATGTTCTCATGGACCTTGGGGAAAGGGGTCTACGATCCCGATTTCATCGCTATTCACGAAGATAAAGAGAAAAAGGGGGCAAGGTATGTAACGCTCTTGTTACTTTTGTTAATATGATGGTCGTGAATGACCATGAGTCTTTCGACAAGATCTCGTCCGTCGATTCGTGAGTTATCCCTACGTTACTACTTCAGAATTTTAAGAGGATCATTCGTCCTCGTACAGGGTTATTAAGACTTGCACATTCAAGTCCTTTTTCCAGGTTCTTGGTAAACCTTTCCAAGGAGGAAATCTCTACGAAGAGGTCTATTCCGAGGATTTCCTAGATATAGACAGAGGGAAAACAAACTCCCAAGGATGTATTGGAAGTCTGACTTGGTTCAACTCATGCATAATTAAATTCATTTATCAACATAAGCCATGCATGGTCTTTCTATTATAAGCATAGATCTAACATTTCTTATCAAAACACTGCACAGACATTCTTATACTGTAATCATTCACAATTTCACAGTTTATGAGCATATATGTCAGGATATGAATTTCAAGATGCAATATGAAAAAAACTTATTAGAAATAACACCAGAAGTGGGTACGACTGCTGAGAGGGGTGCCCGTTTCCACCCAACCGTAGGCTTAGCGACTCCCAGCAGATTTACCACCAACCACCCCCGAGATGAGACCACGATGTTGTGAAACTTCATCTCCATTGGCCAGTGACTAGGAGTGAAGGTTGCAATCCTTCCTCTCTGCTATCACTCCCTCTGCGTGTTTCCAGAGTTCTCCCCTCGCATCCCACTTCACAATCGCCTCTACCCCCATGCCTTATCCTCTTGCAAGGTTGCGTGTGGCGCGATTTCCCTCGCATCGATTAGGCCTGACGGCTCTATGGATGGGCGGTTCACCATCCCATCACTCATTAAGCCATCTGCCTACCAGCCTGCGAGTCATTAAATTTGGGGCTAGCGAGCCGCTTTTGGTTCTCCGGGCCAGTGGAGTCCAAATACGGTGTTAATTCTCGGTGGAAGTTAACGCCACCTTTCCAGGTGCCTTCCACCGCCAACGTGGTCTCTTTTATGCACATCCCCTCTCAACAGTCCTGCAATAATTTAAAAATGTTATTCACATTCTTTGACCTTTTCCCCAAGGTCCATTTACATTACATATTCACATTTATGAGTTCACCATAGTTCTTGGCCAATCCAGTTATATTTACAAGCTGGGGGAAACAGGGTGTTACAAAGGCTATCTATACAAGGCAATTTTGTCATAAAAGATATCTATAGAGTGTGTCTCTATTATGCAATTTAATAGAATACAAGGCAGTTTTGTCATCTAGACAATGTACCATGTAAGGCAGTTTCATCATCTACACACTGTACCATGTGAGAATAATACCAAAGGAGAGACTCTTCAACTTCAACAACTTCACCACCAAGCTTAAACACTTCAACAACTTCACCACCAAGCTTAAACACTTAAGGTTCAACAATGCAATGTAATGCATTAGTGGAAAAGACAATGAGTTATCAATATATAAATGTTTGATCATGGGATTTTGGTCTCATTACATTAGAGGAAAAGACAATGGGTTATCAATATATAAATGTTTGATCATGGGATTTTGGTCTCAAGTATATGTGTGTTTTTAAGCAATGTAACAAGCATTAAATCAAATCCATTTGTTGAAAACATATAGGTTTTGTTGAAAAATAAAACAACTACAACTGATTTTTGAAAGAAATGTACATGTTTTGTTGAAGATGATAGCAACAATTTCTCTGAAAAACACTCAAGTTTAGCTAAAACTGGAAGAGGTTTCTCAAGAAATTTGTGTCAAAAACAAAGTTTTTAACACGTTTTTTTGGTAAGTAACAAGTTTCATTATGTTAGGGACCTAACCCCTCACGTAGGTAGAATAATATATTCCGATGTAATAAAGGTCAATATTAATAAGGCCTAGCAATAAGGAAGAATAAGCCGAATGTAAGAAGACATAATAGAAGCTTTTGCTTCTAGACGGATCTTCCTCTAGATGGTTCATTTGATAGACATATTTAGTATAAATAGGAGTCGAGGGTATGAGAAATTTTGTCTTGGATATTATTGTAATAGAGCTCTGCTCTGCTGGAGGTTGACCCCTCGAAGAGGCAAGTGAACATTGCTCTCAGTAATCAAAGTGCTCTTTCTGGTGTTATTTTGGTATCATTTTGGTATTATTGTGGTGCTTTTCTGGTTATACTGTTGTTCATCTGCCATTTCTAGCATTTTATTTATGTTCTGCATATTTTTTATATCTGGAATATTACAATTGGTATCAGAGCACTTTCCTCGGTAGAAAATTATGGGTTAATTTTTTTTCCAGGGAAGGGACATATTTCGACGCCTTTAAGCTATAGAGATATGTTGTTACACACATAAACCCACGGTCGGGGATTCATACATGAATGAAATACAAGTGGTAATTAAGAACACATATGTTGGCCACCCTTGTAACCCATGTTGGTACCCCTTCGAGTGGTAGCACATCAGACATCACATGTATATGGATCGACCTAGATTTCCTGAAGCCCTCTTTTGATAAACTGATCGGTCGCCTGACTGCTATAGTGTCACCGAGAACAACACAGGGAAAGATACTCTATAATACCTAGGTAGTCGAGTAGTATGACTAAGGGCATGATCTAGCCTCCTTAGTTGGTGCCTTGAGATATTGGGTTGAGTATTACTGTTGGACCCCACACAAATATCAGAGAGCTATAGCACAAGGAAAACCCTTTTCTGTAGAACTCTTTAATACCTAACCTTTGGGGACGGAAACAAAAACGATAAGATCTATTTTTGCGCAACTGTGTCTCATACATTCGATTTGAAAAATCACTACATATTTCTTCCTGATTAAGCATTTGGGAATTTCATCACTGCAGTATTCTTCAGACTCGAGTATAATTCCATAGGTATAAAAAAAAAAATTGGATCCTGTTGCGCCATTATTTGAGACCTATTCCATTGGATTTCTCTCTTCTCTCTTATCACATTCATACCTATCATTTTTTAGCAAATGTTTTCACCCCACCAGCCCCTTTTCGGTTCCCTTGTCATCATGGCCCATACCCATAGCCAAGACTTGGAAGCTCACTTCAATACCTTGCAATTTAATTTCACAGAAACCCAACAAAAAGTGAGACAGGTCAGTGCCAATATTCCCACCATCAATAAAAACATGCATTCATCCATCGTCGCCTCAATAGAGGAACTCAAACAAGACCTCAAACAAGACATTACTACCCATCTTGAATCCGTCGCTGCGATGATCTGCACCAAGCTGCATATCCCTATAGATCGCCCTTTATTTGACCCACCTTTGCATACCGAAGTTGAAACTTCCTCTCATTCCCATAATTTTAATCCCCATCACTTTCAGCGTGACCTACGCTTTTTGCATGTGGAAGTGACCAAATTTGATGGCTCAGATCCCACTGGCTGGGTAACTCAAATGGAACATTATTTCTCTTTGTATGGCATTACAGATGAGTTGCCCAAACTCTGGTATAGTATTCTCCATCTATATCAAGAACGTTGGCAATGGTGGAAATGGAGAAAAATTGCCCGTCAAGGGTATGTTTCTTGGACACACTTTGTGGCAGAGCTTTATGAACGCTTTGACACTGACAACAACCATTTAGGTCATTTGACAAAGTTGAAACAATATGGCACAGTCGAAGACTTTATAGTTTCTTTTGAGAGATTGGATTTTCATACAGAGGGCATGTCTGATGCTTTTTTCCAATAATTTTTTATTAGTGGCCTCAAGGATGAGATTCGTGCCCATGTCCTCATGGTCTGGCCTCAGTGTTGGGTGGAGGCTACTAAAATAGCTAAGGAATCACAATGGGTTGTCTCTTCTCAAAACTGGAAACCCTCCTTTATTCGTCGCACTAAACCAGTAAATCCCACTCCACCTTCTACCCCACTAAAGATCCAAAAATTGACCAGGGGAGAAATTGTTGAACGCCAACTCAAATGCCTTTGTTATAATTGTGATGACAAATATTTTTCAGGACACAAGTGTAAGGAACAAAATCTTTTTATGGCCATCTTGGAGGATGTTTTGGAAGAGGATGTTGAAGCTCCCCTTGTGTCTGTGTCACCTAAACCCACTGACATAAACCCTTCCTCAGACCCTCCCGAAGTAGAACCAGTCATTTCCCTAAATTCTCTCACTAGCTTCTATACTCCCCAGACCCTCAAGCTAATTGGTTACATCAGGCATAGGAAGGTCATAATTCTTTTTGATAGTGGAATCACCCATAAATTTATTCATCGTCTCATTTCCCAAGAAACTTATTGCTATATCCATGAAGTCAATAATTTCCAAATCATGATTGCCAATGGCGGGTCCATGAAATGTGGTGCGCGTTTTGAAAATGTACGTCTCCAAATTGGTGACTACCACCTAAAATATTATATGTTTTCTATCGACATGGGTGGTTGTGACATTTCATTGGGTGCAGACTGGATAAGTACGTTGGCTCCCATTCTCATGGATTTTAAGGAATTAACCATGCAATTCGACTAGGAGGGCCAACAATATAAGTTCCAAGGCATCACCATCGGTTCCCTTGAGATCATTAGTTCCCATCGAATGGAAAAGCTTCTCAAAAAAGTTCATTCTAGAATTATTTCCCAACTCCATGCCATACAAGAAACTGAGACACCCTCTATGCCATAGGACGTCCAATCCATCCTCTCTAAACATCAAGTGGTTTTTTCCAGTCCCCAAGGACTCCCTCCTTCCCGTGGCATTCATGATCATTCCATTCCCCATGTCTCAGGAAGCCTTCCTCCCAATATTTGTCCCTATCGTCACCCCTTTTCCCAAAAAAATGAAATTGATAAAATGGTTCAAGAACTGCTTAATGAAGGTGTTATCCATACTAGTACGATCCCCGACTCTTCTCTTGTGGTCATGGTCCTTAAGAGAGAATTTTATTGGCACATGTGTCCTGACTTTTGTGCCCTCAACAAACTCACCATTAAAGACAAATTTCTCATTCCTGTCATTGATGACCTCTTGGATGAATTGAGCGACACCCAGTTCTTTACTAAACTTGATCTTTGTTCTAGCTACCAATAGATCTGTATGAAAGAGGCAGACATTCCTAAGACTTCCTTTAGAACTCATGAGGGCCACTATGACATTTTGGTCATTTCCTTTGGCTTGTGTAATTATCCATCCACTTTCCAAAGCCTCATGAATAATGTCTTCCGTCCTTTTCTCTGTCATTTTTTCTTAGTTTTCTTTGATGATATCTTCACCTATAGAAAAACTTGGACATACTATCTTGCTCATGTGGATCAGTTTCTCCATCTACGTTCTCAGTACCAAATTTTCCTGAAACAATGTAAATGTGCTTTTGGAACCTTGGAAGTCGAGTACTTGGGTCATCTTGTTGGCAAGGCTAGCGTCAGGGTGGATCCTAAAAAGATTGAAGCTATGCAAGACTGGCCTCACCTAAAGACTCTCAAAATCTTGCATGGATTTCTGGGCTTAACAGGTTATTATCGCAAGTTTGTTAAGAATTATGGAAAGATTGTGGCACCTCTCACTCCACTCCTTAAAAATAATTCTTTCACTTGGACTCTAGCAGCTGCTCAGGCTTTTGAAACCTTGAATATGGCCATGTGCACCACTACAGTCCTAGCCCTTCCTGATTTCACAAAGACCTTTGTCCTAGAATGTGATGCTTCATGGAAAGGAATTGGCGATGTCCTTATGCAAGAGGGTCAGCCTTTGGCCTTTAACAGTAAACAATTGTCTGAACAAAACTTGGGAAAATCAATCTATGAAAAGGAAATGTTGGCTATTCTGCATTTCGTTGATATGTGGTGCCCTTATCTATTGGGGCAACACTTCCAAATTAAGACAGATCATCAAAGCCTAAAGTATTTTCTGGAACAACACATTTCCTCCCTAGAGAAACAAAAATGGGTGACTAAGCTCTTTGGATATGATTATGAGATCATTTACAAGAATGGAAAAGACAATGTGGTTATGGATGCACTTTCCCAAAAATATGAAGATGAAGGGTCCATTTTTTCTCTCTCCTTAATTGTACCAGATTGGTTCCAACATGTTTGCTAGGAATGGCTACACGATCCCAAAAGTTCGCATCTTATACAACAATTACAATCCAATTCTCCAGTTTCCACAGGGTATTGTTGGCTCCATGATGAGCTTCGATACAAAGACCGTTTGTATTTAAGTAAACAGTCAAAACTTAAATCCATGGTACTTTCTAAGCTTCATGCTACACCCACAACTGGGCACTCCGGGTATACCAAAACCTATGATAGGGTCAAACGTTATTTTTTCTGGGATGTTATGAAACAGGACGTTCATAATTTTTTGGATGAATGTGATGTGTGTCAACGCAATAAGGGTGAAACAATCAAATCTCCTCGCACACTATAACCGCTTCTGATTCCACCTGCTATTTGACAAGATATATCTATGGATTTTATTATAGGCTTACCTAAATCGGGCAATAAATCAGTCATCATGGTGGTAGTTGATCGTCTTTCCAAGTATGCTCATTTATGCGCTCTTCAACACCCATTTACAACATCCATTGTGGCTCAAATTTTCATGGATAGGTATTCAATCTTTATGGCATGCTGCATTCTATTGTTTATGATCGCAACCCAATTTTCACCAGCAATTTTTGGCAAGAATTGTTCAAGCTACAAGGCACCTAATTGCATCTCAGCGCAACTTATCATCCCTAGACTCTTGGTCAAGATGAAGTTATCAACAAGTGTTTGGAAACATATTTGAGGTGTTTTTCCTCAGAAAAAAAAAATTAGTGGGCTCAAATGTTACCACTAGCTGAATGGTGGTACAACACTTCATACCATACAACTACCTGCATGACTCCTTTTGAAGCGGTATATGGAAAAAATCCACCTTTAGTTCTCTCATTTTTCTTGGTGTCTTGAAGGTCCAGGCGGTTTACCAAATGCTTACAGTTCGAGAGGATATTCTCCATACCCTCAAAGGAATTTGGTCATGGCCTAGATCGCATGAAGCAACAAGAAGATCAAGGTCGCTTTGAACGTAAATTTACAGAAGGGGATCAAGTGTTTCTTCGACTGCAACCTTACAAGAAAAATTCCCTCGAGGTTAACCATTGTCAGAAACTGGTGCCCATATTTTATTGTCCTTATACCATTCTCAAGCATGTGGGATAGGTGACCTATCAATTAGCTTTGCCCAGTCATTCTAAGATCCATCTTGTTTTTCATGTTTCTTTCTTAAAGAAGGTGATTGGAACTAAGTGCCAAACTCAAACCAACCTTCTCGAGTTGGACGAAGAAGGCTCCATTTGGCTACAACCACATGCATTTTTGGACCAGCGTGAGGGTCGTCTGCATCAACGAAGCATTAAGGAAGTGTTAGTACAGTGGAAAGATACAACCCCCGCAGATGCCACTTGGGAACCAACTACCATTCTGCAGTTATTTCCACATCTCAAGCCTTGAGGACAAGGTTGTTTTTAAAGGGGGGGACATGTTAGGGACCTAACCCTTCACGTAGGTAGAATAATATATTCTGATGTAATAAAGGTGAAATTAATAAGGCCTAGCAATAAAGAAGAATAAGTCAAATGTAAGAAGACCTAATAGAAGCTTCCGCTTCTAGAAGTATCTTCCTCTAGATGGTTCTTTTGATAGAAATATTTAGTATAAATAGGAGTCGAGGGTATGAGAACTTTTGTCTTGGATATTATTGTAATAGAGCTTTGCTCTGCTGGAGGTTGCCCCCTCGAAGAGGCAAGTGAACATTTCTCTCAGTAATCAAAGTGCTCTTTCTGGTGTTATTCTGGTATCGTTTTGGTATTATTGTGGTGTTGTTCTGGTTATATTGTTGTTCATCTACCATTTCTAGCATTTTATTTCTGTTTTGCATACTTTTTATATCTGGAATATTACACATTGAGTAACACCTCTTAAAGGTCATGTTATTGGTAACTTAGGTTATATGTTAACCAATTAAACATGGAATCATGGTCACTTAAAGCATGGTATCATCTTATTATTGTGGTCTATTGTTATCATCATATTTATTGTATTGTGATTGTATTTATTGTATTTTGATAAAAATTGACAAGCTATAAGTTTATCTGAACATAAAGTGAAAGGAAACTAAAAAATTTAATGTCATAAAATTTTACATTGACAAGGAGGAGTTGTTACACATTATTTTCATCATCCCTATGGTGATTAATGATGTAAACCTATCTTTTGTCTTCAGAGGAATCAGTGGCCTAAATTCTTGAGGAAAGAAGGGAGAAGAACTTTGCCTGAGAGATGAGACCATATTTTCCTTTGTAAAAACCCTAATAAGGAGCATCGTTGCACCTTGTCCAGTTCTAGGGGTGTGACAATCCTAGATTGTCGCATGATGTACTAAACCTAGCTTGCGACATCATCACACTCTACTCAGTTCTAGGAGTGTGATGATTTTCATACATGGGAAAAACGAACATCTTGTCTATGCTTCTAGAAGGAAAAGCTTCTATGGTGAGATGGCCTCCGATCATTTTGGATCTTACTCGCTTTTATGATTTAGTGGGATCATCCTAACATCCTCACCTTATCCTCTTCAACTTATAAAAGGAGAGGAACTCTCATGGAGAAAGTGAGATTGGAAATTTGGCTTGAGATTCTTAGCTTGGTTAGAGTGGCTTTGAGTTTTTCTTTGTCAAGATAGATTGTGAAGGACTTTCAAATCTATAGTCTCAGAATCCTTGGAGAAGAACTGTGTGGGAGGCAAGGAGTTGTTGAAAGGGACCTTACAACATCAAGGAATTGGTTGTGTTCTCCTTTTCATATCTTTAATACAGTCATATATTTATTTCCCATAAAATTGGTCGTATTTTATTGTATGACTCTTTGATCACATACATAGGTTTTGTTGAGTATATGTTGTTGCTTTCACTTCATTGGCTTGAGTCTTTTTTATAGGTTCAGCATCCCATAAGCCTTGTAACGGAGCGAGGATGACACTAGCAAGGACAAACAACACTTAAAGAGTATGTCATTTATCTCTTGTTAATTAGTATGCTTGATAATTGAAACTTAAGGAAAATTTTATATCCTGTCTTGTTTTGTTCTAGTTTCGTGGTGATACTAGGGAGATTTGTTTGTGTCTACACTTACCGATTAGTCTGATAATGAAATTGGTGACCATACTAGGGAACAGATTGTTTTCCTAGTTTGTCTTTCTTTCTTGCTTTGATTTCTTGGGTTATTTTTTCCGAGTCATTGGGAGATCTAGCTTGACTCTATGATTGTTTAAATTCATTGGAAAACCTTCTTGTTTTTTATTTTTTCCATTTTTATTTTGATCGTCGCACCCTGCTTTGAGAGATAGTGCGACGATCTAGGATTGATGCACTCTGCCTATTAGACATAGTGTGACGTCGTCACACTATACTGTTCTCTATCCTGCGACGATTAAGGATCATCGCACTGTGTTAGTCTGACAGCGTGCGACGATGGTGTGAAAAAATAATTTTGGATAGTTTTTCTTTCCCAGATATTAGATATGGTTTTGGGGTGAATTTTTGGGTTTTTTTATGCTCTGTTTACATTCTACTTAACAACTTTGAATCTTCTTTTAGCCATATTTTCTTTGTTTTATCTTGTTTGTTTTTGAAAGATTTTATCTCTTGCTTTGAGTGTCTTTCATTTACAAAGCTTTGTTTTTCTTTAAAATTGTTTAGTGAAAAGAACACTTTTTTTTTTTGAATAACTCATGTTAAAAGAGAAAATTTGTTTGGGTTGTGTTTGTTTTGAATTGATTTTCTATTTCTTTTAGATACCTTTGGGAAAAAAAAATCTTATTTCTTGTTTTGCAATAGATTGGGGGTATCCTTACATTTCAAGTAGTGAAATTGCATGGTTTTTGGCATTTTCGGTCTGGAATTCTTAAAATAAATTCCCCCTCATGGCCGATGGGGGAAAAGAATCGTGTATTGGTGTACAGTCTCTTAGGCTCATTTCTTAAAGTTCTTGATATTGACGAGTTTAATAAAATTTTGGGACATTGTGCATCTGAGAATGATAAATGTTTTCTCCTTCTCATAATATAGCTTTCATCGAAGTGAAACATTTGCATTCTTATTTGTTTGCATTGTTTAGAGTCGGTCAAAACATCATTTAGTCCATGCCATTTACCTCTTGAGTAAACAATAGTCTTAAAATAAAGTGCTTATAAAAATTGATTAGACATTTTTATATTTTCTGGTAGCAAACCTACACTAGCTTAAGGTGTAGGGATTTGGAATAGGTTGAAAGGATAACTTTCCAAATCTATCAAACAAACATAGAATATTTTGGTAGGGAGTGGTAAACCCACTTATTACATTTTTTCATGGGAAGCCCTTCTAACACAAGGGTCAATCGTGAGGTCGCATTAGGACCGACAAAGTTACTCACCCTGCTTTGTTGGTCTTAGTGTACAGATTGCGTGTGTTATTGGGGGTCACTTGAGAAGAAAATCATGTGGGGACCTTCTCAAGTTGATTTAGGGATTAGATACCCTGCCTTTACACATGGATCAGACCATCGACTCTTTTCCCAGGCATCATTGTGGTAGTTGGTAACCTTGGTGGCCTTTCTCTTTAGGGTCTTTTACACAAGGTGAGTGTGGAGGGGAAAGTCTTCACGGTACCTGGAATCAACGTTGGCCAAACTCACTCGGGCTCCTTGGAGGGAATACCCACGATTATGTGTGGGAGCTTGCACCAAGGTGTAAGTTTATTAAGTAGGGCACAACGTAAATTTTCCACCTGATCTATCTCAACCCCTTCTTACATTGTGCTCACAATGTTGTATTTCATCACCAACTAGTGTGTTCATTGTAAGAAGGTATTTTTTTCTTGTTTTCTTATTAGATTTTTAGCATGTGTGTTTTGTTTTCCCTAGAAGACTCTAGGTTGGATCTGTGTTTTATGGCGTCAGTTCCCGGAATGACCAATGAAGCAACCCCTACTCCAGGGGAGACTTTTGTTTTTCCTTCTTACAGAAACGTTGGTCCTCCTCACATCGCTACTTTGAGCCTTCCAGGTCTCACAATTGGATTACCGGTATGGTTGTTTTCCACTCAAGTAATCTTAAATGCAACTAGTGCTTCTGTTGTAAGCACATTCCCCCAAAACCATCAACCTCATGTTGATCCTTCGCCCTCTTCATCAATAAGATCTTCTTCACCTTCTTCACTTGCAAGGTCTTATTTCATTTCGTCTTCTTCATCGAGTGAAATCTATAAAGCTAGTAACCCATTGGATAAGAAGAAGAAGAAAATGAAGATTAAGAAGAAGAAAAATAAGAAAAGGTCTAAACTTCCAACCACTTCTAGACATGTTGGAAACCATCTATTTAATAATAACCATGTTGGGAGTGTTGATGATGCCAAGATAACCCAAACAACTCGTAAGCCCAAGTACCCTTCCTGGATTTGTAAGGGTAGCCATCTTCTTAAGGATTTCCCTGGTCTATCCAAGGTTATAAAAGCATGGTCTACACACCCCCTTTAACCCATGTCGTCAACCTATGAACAACACGCTGATGACCTCCCATCAAATAGTCAAGATATTGTTGGGAAGAAGAAAATTAGAGTCAAGTTTCCTTGTAGGTTATGTGGAGGGAGTCATCAAACTCACCTTTGCCCTCATATGGACAAAGCCTTGAAATTACTAGAAGAGATGATTGTTTCCCTACCTCAAGTTCCAGTTTCTTATCACAAGCTTACTCTTGATCCACCTTAATTGATGGAATGATCAATTTGGTCCCTTCATCGATTAGTCCAGTTGATCAGGCAGTAAATCTGGTCACGTCCTTAGTTGAACTAGCTGACAAAGTGGTCGATCCGATCTCATCTTCGGTCGATCCTACTCTCCCATTAGATATTTTCATCGAAGAGGTCGATTTGTTTCCACCTGTTGACCCCATTCTCCCCTTGGAGAATGAAACCCAAGTGGTTGATCTGATATTGTCATCGGTTTACCCTACTCTCCCACTAGAGAGTAAACCTGATATTGCTCATGTTTTTTTTGTTGATATAGACACTACCGTGTTCAAGGGAATTCCTCCTCCCATGGAACCCCCTCCAAGTAATGAGGCCATCATTTTTGATTGGGGTGTGCTAACTGGACCTCATCTTCCCTCTCACACTCCTTTCAAGATTACAGTATAATTTTGTGGTCCATACATTCCTCAAACGTTGATAGACGAAGTCTTGTCAGTTAGTATTTTTTCCTCTATTGCTTGGAAAGCTTTCGGTTATCCTCAGCTTGTGTCGGTTACCCAGGCTTTGTTAGCTTTTAACAGAAGAACTAGTCACCCTTTGGGGATCCTTCCTCAATTTTTCATAACTTTGGGAGGGAAAACTGTCTTTATTGATGTTATGGTAGTCCAAGACCCCTTAGATTTTGAATTACTCCTTGGGTGAGATTATTTCTATGCCATGAAAGCTATTGTGTCCACTCTTTTTTGTGTGATATTTTTGCCTCATGATGGAAGAATTGTGACTATTGATCAAATTTTGTTCGTTGGCCCTGACTTGAACATCAACTCAATGACCACCCTAAATGGTTCTTATATGAAGACGGTATCACCCCCACCACATGTCAATTATGTGGCAATGTCTCCCATGCTTTCAACTGCCGATGTAGATGAAATTCTCAATGTACGCTCAATCTCTTATGACTTGGATTCAGTAGTTGACATGGTAATCTTTTCGGTAGGGCTATTGGAGCATGATCTCCTTACCCCTATTGAGGCCCTCCATATTTGTTCCTTCCAGAGTGTGTTCCTTCTGTCGAGTCAAGATCTCTTAGAATCCATGACCGATTTTTTTCCCTTGACATGGTTTCCTTCCATAACATTGTCCTCTTGGAAGCCATGCTCAAGAAGAGAACCTCGAGCATGGTTTTCTGATTTCAAGCTCATTAAAAAATGAATCCAACTGTTGAGCATGGTTTTCTGATTTCAAGCTCATTAAAAAATGAAACCATATTTGAGCATGGTTTTCTGATTTCAAGCTCGTTAAAAAATGAAACCAACTGTGAGGATAGTTTTTGTGTCTCTGTGGAAACCTCATTAAAAAATGAAACAAAGGTTACGAGGATAGTTTTTTCATCTCAATGGAAACCTCGTTAAAAAATGAAACAGAGGTTCACAAGCATAGTTCTTGTTTTTGTATCGAGCTCGTTAAAAAATGAAACAACGGTCTAGGGATTGAACCTGGATTCTCGAGCATAGTTATTCTCATGTGTCAAGATCGTTAAAAAATGAAACAACTTCCCCCTCTTTGTTGAGTCAAGTCCTTCGTCTAGTATTTGAAGCTTCATGTCATCTACCTGTGTTGTTGGACGAAACAAAGATTGCGGGGAAATTCTTCCATCCTCTGGTCTTCATGCTGAAGATAAGCCCCTAGTTTCTTAAGTTGGGGGATAAGTACCAACCATCCCTTGATAATGCGTTGGGAAGTCCAAGCATAGTTTTTTATGGTTCAATCTTGTGTAAAAATGAAACCACCTACCTCAATCATAGTTTCCTCTGGTTCAAGCTTGTATAAAAATGAAACCAGGTCCAAGCATAAGTTTTGGCTAGTTTTAAGCTTGTGTAAAAATAAAATCTATCACAAGTATAGTTTTGTTTTGTTTTAAGCTTGTGTAAAAATGAAAACAATCATGAGCTCAGTCTTTGTTCTTTTTCATGCTCATAAATACCTCAGAATGTAACCGAGTAAACTTTTATCACTTTTTTAGACTCGTAAAGGTTATACGAAAAAGAAACCCCCTAGAGTTCCCTTTAAGATCTTTTTAGACTCTCTAAACATGACAAGATTGTCGAGGGATCTTGTTCTTTTCACATTTGTTAAAGTATTTGAAGAAAAATTTTGTTGAGCGGTAGATTATCTCGTTTTTGGTCTCACTAGACTATTTTACGAAAAATGACATTTTGGAGTTCTCTTTAAGTGTTTTCCAGACTCTCTAAAATTGAAAAACCCCTAAGTTTTCTTTCTTTGGACTCGTAAAACAAACATTGAAAGGCCCATATGAGACCAAACCACTCCTTCTTAGGGTTCGCTAAACATACTCTGAGGGACTTATTCAAAGGATGACCTTACAGTTCAAGCATATATTATCCTCCTCAAGCTTTCGTAAAAATAAAGAGGTACTCACCAGAAATGGTGGGGAAAATTCGGAAAGAAATATTTCTAAACCTGTATTCTATAGAAAAGTCACTTTTGAACATCACACCCTTTCACTCGCTTTGTTTCTAGGTTGGAAAATTTTCTTGTCTCTTTATCATACTCCTTTATAATATTACCAATTGGTCTGTGATCCCTATTGTTGAGTCATTGTTTCCAAGACAGTTGTCGTGTCGTCAATATGTTCAAAGAGAAGTTCAACCCATAAATCCTTCTATTGCATTGGCCATGTTTGTAGTCCTTAAGCCTTCTATTGCATTGGCCATCCCCGAGTCAGTCCTAAATCACTTGTTACTCTGATCTACTTCAAATCTTGTTACTTGTTTTGTGTCGTTGATGGGGGAATACATTAAGGCCCTCATGTGTCGGGTCTTTTCCTGTCGAATCCAACTCATTATCCAAGAATTAGACTTAGAAACTAATTGGTAGCTTGGAACTTGCATGCCTCAATGGCATATTTCCTTGCTTTCAACAATGGGTTTTCATCATTAACCCATGCTCAGGAGATTTCGTCGAGTGTTCAACCTCAGCTTATTAATTCACACCTGTTGGATTGTACTAGTGTATTTTTGGAGTCACTGACATTAATCGTGATTTCCCTCACACTTTTTAATGGTATACACTAATGACCAGTGATCAAGTGGTTTCTACCATGTTCAACTTCAACACATGTATTTGCATGGTTAGATTCATACTATAGAGTGGTGGAGATAAAGACCCTGAATATTTTCTGATAGATTCAGGTTGCATTGGAGTATATTCAGATTGTACTGGTGCATAGATCCATAGTGTATGTCTGGTGGCTATGTTCAAATTTGTATCTTTAACACATAGATCCACAATGTACTTTTGGTGGCTATGTTCAGATTTGAGTCATATTGGCTTGGATCCACAGTGTATGTTTGGTGGCCATGACTTGTCTTACTTGACATGGATCTTTGTATGTCAGCATTTATGCTTTGAGTCATTTGTATTCTAAGTATGATAATGCCTACCTCAGTGATGATAGATTATTGTACTGTATTTCTTTGTTTGTTGGAAAGTTTTCGACCCACTGTTCCTTGTTCCCTAGACACGCTCGACAAAGTATTTTAGCTATCACTATGTTCTAACTTCATACTTTGGGGAGCTCTCTATTACACATTATTTCCGTCATCCCTATGATCGTTAATGATGTAAACCTATCTATTGTCTTTAGAGAGATCAGTGGCCTGAATTCTTGAGGAAAAAAGGGAGAAGAACTTTTGGTGAGAGATGAAATCATATTTTCCTTTGTAAAAACCCTAATAAGGAGGATCATCGCACCCTGTCCAGTTATAGGGGTGCGACGATCCTAAATCGTCAGATGTTGTACTAAACCTGGCCTATGATGTCATCGCACTCTTCTCAGTTGTAGGGGTGCGACAATTTTCGTAAGTGGAAAAAACAAGCATATTCTCGATCCTCCTTCTACTCAGTAAAGATCCAAAAATTGACCAGGGCAGAAATGGATGAATGCCAACTCAAAGGCCTTTGTTATAATTGTGATGAAAAATATTTTTCGAGACACAAGTGTAAGGAACAAAATCTTTTTATGGCCATCTCAGAGGATGTTTTGGAAGAGGATGTTGAAGATCCCCTTGTGTTTGTGTCACCTGAACCCACTGACATAACCCCTTCCTCAAACCCTCCCAAAGCAGAACTAGTCATTTCCCTAAATCCTCTCACTGACTTCTATACTCCCCAGACCCACAAGCTAATTGGTTACATCAAGCATAGGAAGGTCATCATTCTTGTTGATAGTGGAAGCACCCATAAATTTATTCATCATCTCATTGCCCAATAAACTAATTGCTATATCCGTGCAGTCAATAATTTCCAAATCATGATTGCCAATGGTAGGTCCATGAAATGTGGTGGGCGTTGTGAAAATGTGTGTCTCCAAATTGGTGACTACCACCTGAAATCTCATATGTTTGCTATCGACATGGGCGATTGTGACATTGTATTGGGTGCAGACTAGCTAAGGACTTTGGCTCCCATTCTCATGGATTTTAAGGAATTAAGCATGTAATTTGACTAGGAGGGCCAACAATAAAAGTTCTAAGGCATCACCACCAGTTCTCCTGAGATCATTAGTTCCCATCGAATGGAAAAGCTGCTCAAAAAAGTTCATTCTAGCATTATTTCCAAACTCCATGCCATACAAGCAACTGAGACACCCTCTATACCACAGGACCTCCAATTCATCCTCTCTAAAGATCAAGTGGTTTTTTCCAGTCCCTAAAGACTCCCTCCTTCCCGTGGTTTTCATGATCATTCCATTCCCCATGTCCCAGGAAGCCTTCCTCCCAATATTTTTCCCTATCGTCACCCCTTTTCCCCAAAAAATGAGATGGATAAAATGGTTCAAGAACTGCTTAACGCAGGTGTTATCCACCCTAGTACAATCCCCTACTCTTCTCTTGTAGTCATGGTCCTTAAGACATAAGGTTCTTGGTGCATGTGTCCTGAATTTCGTGCCCTCAACAAACTCACCATTAAAGACAAATTTCTCATTCCTGTAATTGATGACCTCTTGGATGAATTGAGTGGCACCCAGTTCTTTACTAAACTTGATCTTCGTTCTGGCTACCACTAGATTTGTATGAAAGAGGCAAACATTCCTAAACCTTCCTTTAGAACTCATTAGGGCCACTATGAGTTTTTGGTCATGTCCTTTGGCTTGTGTAATTCTCCCTCCACTTTCCAAAGACTCATGAATAATGTCTTCCGTCCTTTTCTCCATCATTTTTTCTTAGTTTTCTTTGATGATATCTTCATCTATAGAAAAACTTGGACATACCATCTTGCTCATGTGGATTAGTTTTTCCATCTACTCTCTAAGTACCAACTTTTCCTGAAACAATCTAAATGTTCTTTTGGCACCTTGGAAGTCGAGTACTTGGGTCATCTTGTTGGCAAGGCCAATGTCAGGGTGGATCCTAAAAATATTGAAGCTATGCAAGACTGGCCTCACCTAAAGACTCTCAAAATCTTGCATGGATTTCTAGGCTTAACGGGTTATTATCACAAGTTTGTTAAAAATTATGAAAAGATTGTGGCACCTCTCACTGCACTCCTTAAAAATAATTCTTTCACTTGGACTCTAACAGCTTCTCAGGCTTTTCAAACCTTGAAGATGGCCATGTGCACCACTCTAGTCCTAGCCCTTCCTAATTTCACAAAGATCTTTGTCCTGGAATGTGATGCTTCATCGAAAGGAATTGGTGATTTCCTTATGCAAGAGGGTCGGCCTTTGGCCTTTACCAGTAAACAATTGTCTGAACGAAACTTGGGAAAATCAATCTATGAAAAAGAAATGTTATCTATTCTGCATTTCATTGATTTGTGGCGCCCTTATCTATTGGGGCAACACTTCCAAATTAAGACAGATCATCAAAGCCTCAAGTATTTTCTAGAACAACACATTTCCTCCCCAGAGCAACAAAAATGGGTGACTAAGCTCTTTGGATATGATTATGAGATCATTTACAAGAAAGGCAAAGACAATGTGGTTGCGGAGGCACTTTCCCAAAAATATGAATATGAAGGGTCCATTTTTTCTCTCTCCTTAATTGTACCAGATCGGTTCCAAACTGTTCCCTAGGAATGGCTACACGATCCCAAAAGTTCGCATATTATACAACAATTATAGTCCAATTCTCCATTTTCCACAGGCTACTCTTGGCTCCATGATGTGCTTCGATACAAAGATCATTTGTATTTAAGTAAATAGTCAAAACTTAAATCCATGGTACTTTCTAAGCTTCATGCTACATCCATAGCTAGGCACTCTGGGTTTACCAAAACCTATGATAGGTTCAAACCTTCTTTTTTCTTCACATTTCTCACAAACTTGTTGGCGTTTGCATTGCTCAATTTGTAGTAAGGAGTTGTCCATTGCCTCATCCATTTCCTCCACTATGTATCTAGGTTGCTGCAAATGTCTACATTAACAGAAAATATGATAAACACAGACAACAATATTAATCTGCCCTACAAGGAAAGACGATGAATTATTTCCATGGAATCCAATCATTTTCTTGGCTGAAGACAAGACTCCTTTCATGTTGGTTACAGAAAGAAAAAGAATGTATACGTGTATAGGTATACTCAGCAAAGCGTTTAGAGTAAACGTGTTATACATCGCATTGCATGATGAGTGGCTCCTGTTCATCCAACCAGAGCGTGGAATTTGAAGTCTTCACAATATCTTTGAGAAAAATGACACATCTCGCCTCAGTGATTCAACAATTCAATGAATTATCTTAACAATTCAAATCAATAATTTGAAGAATTTCAAAAAAATATATTAAAACAAACAAAAGGTACGGCAACTTTCACGATTGATGTGAAGATCCGACCTCAGTGTTTCATGCAGTCGTGGTCATCATTTCTAGTAAAGTGACGGAAAGGTAAATTCTAGATTTCACATATATTATATGAGGAAAGGTCAATTTTAGATTTCACATAAGTAATGTTTTCTATATTTATATAATAAAATATGGTATTTTTTTATTAAAAGAT